>JAVJIF010002511.1:0-112172 GCA_038442645.1 Agave tequilana | reverse complement strand
AGTCGACTAGTCGAATTAACTAGTCGACTACTCCTGAAGTCGGTCGACCGGACCGGTCGACGACGTGCACGACGTGCACGCCTGTGTGTACTATTGAATGGCGACCGTGCCGGTCGACCGCTCCAGAGAGCAGTGCTCTCTAGAAAATTTCGGTCGACCGCACCGGTCGACCGTGGCTCCAACGGTCAGAAATTCGACCGTTGGCGGTCGACGGCCGGTCGACCGGCAGTACTGACAGATCCCAACGGCTATATTTTTCTGGCCTATAAATTGGGGGGTCTTGTCATTGTTTTGACACAAGATTTTGGAGTCTCTTAGAGCCAGTTTTTCCCAGACTTTTAAAAGGGTTTTCTCCACAAATTTGAGTGCAAATACTTCCAATCTAAAGAGAAGAATTTATCAAGAGTGTAAAAGAGATTTCTTTGAGTTTCCTCCACCTTTCACATCCTTGTTTTTCTCACACCACACTTGAGCATTCATTGATTATTCATCCTATAGGTGTGTTGTAGTGAGGGTGCTTTAGGTGATCAAAGTGTTGTGATCACCCAAAATCTTTTCATTGTTCTTTGAGGAGGAGGGCAAGTGTGCTCGTCGTTGTTTTGAGTTCGGGTGCGGCACTCGGTTGTTTGAGGTGCGGCCTCGGCGAGCCGGTGGGCTTGCGGTGTGTACGGGACTAGGGAATCGAGGGCTTGTAGGTGTTGCGCACCGAGGAGAGATCCATTGGGATCTAGCATAGTGGAAATCCTTCGTGTGTCGAAGGCGGGGATGTAGAGCAAGTGTGGCTCGAACCTCGAAACATACCCTTGTGTTTGCGATTGCCATCTCTCTCTCTCTCTCTCTATCTCCTTTATATCTTGCATAGCTTATATTGTCTTTACATTTACATGCTTGATATATGTTGTGTGCATATTGATACATATACTTGTGTGGGATTGTGCTAACACTTGTATTCAATCAAGAGAGCCAATGCGGAACTCCTCAACCCATTCAAGGGGAATCTAGAGGAGTTTGTCCAGAGCCCTTCACGGGGAATTCGGCAACACTCTGGTTATACGTGGTGTTAGTGTAAAAGATTTAATTAGGTCATAATTGTTTTTAGCTTCCGCATTATTTGCATCATTCATCATTAAGTGACCATTAGATTAGCCATCACCTATTCACCCCCCCTCTAGGTGATTTACATTTTTGACTATTTCATGAATATGCTAATTACATGATTCTTGTGCACTCACACTTCATTTGTTTACTCATGACATTATTTTGATGAGAATTTTTGAGCTTTATAGATTTTGAGTGTCAACTCTTGTGTATTTGGTATGCTTCAGAATATATATGTTTTGTTTTTCATGTTGAAGGATCTTAATTATTTTTCAAAATTACTTTAACTAGCAATTTTTCTTTATTTGGTAGAGTTTTCTAATTATACAAAATATTTTTCAAACTCTTATTTTTGAAAAACCCTACCAACCCACAAGGGCGGATGGATGGGCGACCATGCCTTGTATGCTCAAATTAAATATTTTTATCATGTGCATGAAAAAGGTGGATCTTTATGAGTTATACACTGGATTCACATCATAGTTTCAATTGGTATCACAAGTGACATTTTTTCTCATATTTTGTTTGATATATATGTAGCTTTAAATTTCAAAGAATATCAATTTCTATTGGTACTTTCATTTTCATACATATATATGATTTGCTTGTGCTTGATTTACAATATATTTACATATTTAAAGCACAAATTATGTTTATGCTAAGCTTGATTTAAATTTTGATTTTTAATTGGTATCTCAATTGGTACTTTAATAAGCTTATGTATTATTTCATTAGTATTTTTTTATATCAAAATTTACAATATACTTCTGTTGGTATCAATAGTTTCGATTTCCAATTGGGTTTAAATTTCAATTGGTATCAATATGTTTACCTATTTGGTATCAAAAATTTACCATATATTTCAATGGTATATATAAATATCTTCTTTCATGGTATCAAATGTACAAGTGTTTCAATTTCAATTGGTTATCACAAATTTTCAATTTCAAATGATATCAAAATCTTGTGATATCTCAAATTGATTTGTTGATTTATGATGAAAAATTTAAAATTTGTATTGTTTATTTACAATTGGTATCTTAAAATATTTACAAATGGTATCTCAAAAATTTGTTTAAGTAATTATCAAATTTGTGTTAAAAATGTTTTTATATGTATTGTCTATATGCAAGGGGAGCTTAACATCTCTTCTATATATAGATTCATATTGAGTGTATCTTATATTGGGGAGGTTGACATCTCTTCTTTATGTGATACACGTGTGTAGGGGAAACTTCACATCTCCACTTATACATTGCATATTATGCGTTATGTGAGTTAGAGCTTGTCATCCCTTCTTCATGTAATGCATGTATGCAGGGAAGCTAACATAGCGTCTTCCTCTTCATGAATGTGTTGACACTCTAAAAAAGACAAGATTCTTACTGGCCTGAACAATGTCTAAACTTGTTGACATTTACAAAAGACAAGTGAAAGACAAGCTGACGACCAGTTCTGTACTTGTTGACATTACAAAAGACAAGCAACAGATAAGCTGACGACTAGTTTTCACCCATCTCCGAGGGACAAGGAGCAACTTGGACTCTACTGACAGACAGTAAGCCCAGATTGTCTCTAAACAGACCTCAGTAAGTCTAAGATGCTAGCACTTAGCATCACATGAGCCCAAAGAGATAGCCTCTCTTGAGAGGCTAAGATCATCCAACTTCGCCTTGAAGCATTCACAGCTCTGCCAGGAAGCTAACTTATAGCTTCGCCTGAAGTGCTCAGTTAACTCTGCAGAGTTAGCTTCGCTTGAAGTCACACGCAACAACGCAGGAGGATGTTCGGTAGCTTCGCCACAGACGATATCTAGCTCGCGCTAAAGAGCTGTTTTCTGACTTCGCCACATGCGCCTTCCAGCTCCGCTGTGAGCTCGACGCGGGCAGCGCCGCTGTAGGTCCGTCATGGTCAACCTTTGACCAATTAAATCTCCAGATGAGATCAAATCTAATCAGGATTGAGATCAAATCTAACCGAGATCAAATCTGAGATCAAATTTGGCAGTTGATTGCCATAATCTCTTGACTCTCCTAAACGAGTAGGAGGATCAGGGAAAATCTTCCAACTATATGGAAAGGATCAAAACAGATCAAGAGGATCAACCGACCTGCTATTTCTAGCTTCGTAGAAGCTGATCCTAGCCTCGCAGCAAGGCTACTTTCCAGATTTAAACAGATTTGATTCAATCTGTTTCTATATTTTCAAGGGACAATTATACCCCTCTCTCCCTATAAATAGCCCACCAGAGGCACAAGGAGAGAACACATGCGATACGCTCCAGAGAGACGACAGACTTCTCGAGAGGACGCAACACGCACAACAGAGATCTACTCTCTTGCTTTCAAGAATTCAGAGGATCACTTCTCTAATTTCCGGAACCAGCGAGAAGGAATTCCTAAGCGAAGGCGGTTTTGAGAAGCAACAAGAGGGTTCTACCAACCTTCTATCTCGATTCCCCGAACCAGGCGAGAAGGGATCTCATCGCTCGCATCGTCAAAGGAACAAAGTGGTCGCGCGCGCTGACCAGACTCCTATCAACACACTTCTCTAGAATCTCAGAGGTGATCTACTTGTAATCTTTTGTGTTACTTGTAATTTAGCTCCTCGACACTTTTTTGTAAGTTTCCCCTTTGCAAATTAATGGAAAACAAGATGGCGACTCCGCTAGGGAAGATATTCTCCACTGCTGAGAATCAAGTGTCGCAATACGACGAACAGACCTTCGGGTCTATCTCTGAATTCAGGAAAGCCAGTGCAACCAGAGCCTCTCTGGCTAAATCTTCAATGCAAGTCTCTGCGGAGACAGATAAGGCTCTCTGCGAGCCTACTGCGGTCCTCTGGCACACAAAGAAGCAGGCCCGCAGTGCAAGCCTATCACTATCGAGAACCTGGTCGTTCACTTCGACCAAGGAAAATATGAAGAAGTCCTCTCTGGGGATGGTCTAATGTTTCGCGCACGAAACATAGAAAGGTCTCCATGATCAGGGTTTCAGAATAGAAACCAGGAGCAAAATTCTGCCAACACCCCTCAGCCTCGCGTGTGGCTAGTCAGGTCCTTGCGAACCTAAGTCTCCCTTATCAAGCAGATGTGGAGACCAAAGCAGAAGGCTCTGAATAAAGCAGAAGGTGTAGCTACGCCACAAGTGCATCTCTCTCGTGAAGAAAAAGGCAAGATGCCTGCCTGTTCCAACAATGCTGCCAGCCGCGAAGTTATAGCGGTAACCATACCTTCGCCCAACTCAAGAACAGCAACTCACACCAGCCTCGCTCTCATGAGCGAAGCTACTCTACCTCAGCGTATGCATGATGTTCGCAGCAGCATAGCGGATAAAGCACCACAGCGTTCTTCGTTCCCTAGTTCTTCAAGCGCTAAGCTCGCGCTTTGTGGCGGAGCTAAGGGATTATCCCTAAGTGCTGATAGCATTGCTTATGCAGTTTCAGCGCCCGAGGGCGTTTCCAAAGCTTTTAGCTGCGAAGTTAGAGCCAAAGCACTATCTAAGGCTAATCGCCTTCGCAGCAGCATAGCGGAAAGGCACCACAGCGCGCTCCGCTCTCCAGTTCGTCAAACGCTAAGCTCGCGCTTTGTGGCGAAGCTAAGGAATTGTCCCTAAGTGCTGATAGCGTTGCTTATGCAGCTTCAGCGCCTAAGGGCGTTTCCAAGGTTCTTAGCCACGAAGCTAGAACTGAAGCATTATTCAGTGCTAATCCCCTCTGCGGGGATAAAAGGAGCAGGACATCGTCCTACGCGCGATCCAAAAGAGCCTCTGTGGGATCGTTTAGGCCCAACTGGGTTTGACTTGCGAGAATTCTTGACAAACAAACGGAAGTTAGAATCTTTCTGAACTACTCCCTATTGTCAACAAGTGGGATGTCAGCTGGTGACAGTCCACTCAGTTCATTGCCCGGCTAGGACCAATCCTCGCCACTTCTGAGGCCGACGATCAGTTTTCGATCGGTTGACGGCGCAAGCTCCGATGAAGCATCGCAAAAGGAGCTTATCGCGAGATCTACCCTCTTCATCCGTCAACGTGACCGGAAGAGGACGAGAGCTGTGCAGGGGCAGAAAGCGTCTGACGACTCCCTACAGCTCCCCAGATCCAGATTACTGCCCAGGCTTAGGCGAAGTCTTGGTGCACGAAGAGGGTGTCTTCTGAAACACTAGATCTAGGGTGGCGATACCCTATAGTTAGGAACAGCTTCTTCCTCAATGGCAGTAGCCTCGCGGAACTAAAGGAGGATCAGTCCAATCATCTGATGAAGAGGATGAAGATAGTGGGTATGCCTCCTGGGCGACAGTCAGCTCAGTGCGAACAGACAAGCATCAGTAAACATGGCCGACAATGGTAACGAAGAGCTTCGTCGACATTTGGACTCAGGAGCAAGCTTCCAAACCCAGCAAGAAGCTCTGGACAACATTCAACAGATGCTCGCTTAACTCCTCAATAACCGGATAACAATGATACCGGAGCAACCATGATGAGGAAGAACATCTAGCAATGACCAGCCAAAGACAGAAAAGTCCAAGGAGGTTCTTCTTTAGACGCTGAAGTCCTTAAGGGCCTCCAAGCTCAAATCGCATCCCTAGCTCAGAGGGATGAATTAAAGAAAGTGGGGACAGTCCGTCTAGCCGCTAGAGTGGGATTCAGTGTCATACCCACCGAAGTTCAAACCACCAACGTTACATACGTACGATGGAAAGAGCTCGCCAACCAGCACATCTACTATTTCCGGTCACAGACCGGTAATATTATAGACAATGATGCTATCATGACTAGGCTGTTCATTAGCACCTTAAAGGGGGTAGCATTTGACTGGTTCGAAGTCTCCCTCTGGGCTCTGTCAATTCCTAGATCGACCTAGAAACCCGATTCCTTTCTCGTTTCTATGATGACGATACCGAGGTAACTATGGACAAGCTCCTCTCCACCGTGCAGAAGAAGGGTGACTCAGTCGTGATTACATTGAGCGATTCAGAAACTTGTCTTTGATGTGCCTAGCAGGGATGCCATTACCCATGCTTTACAACGTGCAGGCCAACTTCTTAGACCAAGTAGTAGTTCGCATGGGGGCTGTCAAATCCCATACCTGGAAAGAACTGGTCGAACAAGCTGAGATAGCCGAAAAGTCGGCTAAAAAGTTTGAACCCTCTACCCCTAAAAGCAAATAGGGTATGAACAATAAAGGATATAGCGACATGGCGCAGTCTTCTCAAGCTAAAGGGAAGAGAACTATGTCCGTTGAATTATCAGGGGATGTTCAGTCGAAGGCCAAGAAGAGCGGCTTCAATAATCAGGAGTCTAGGTTCCCTCCGAAACAGTACTCTTTCAGAGACGATCAGGTGGTCACAATATTCCATTTGCTCCACAAAGGGAATAAATGAAGCTACCAGAGGCCCGACGTCCCAATGAGATAGGATGCACGAACGATCCCAAATACTGTCTCTACCACAGGATGATTCATCATCCTACCGACAAGTGCTTCACTGGAGTCTTGACATTGAAGACAAAACAGAAGAAAGTCACTGCCAATATGGTGACCCACGAGTTCGGTAAAACCCCAAAGGTCATAGTTCCTGACGGGACTTATCCAGTCCCTGCGCCACGGCTGGAAGTCAAACATCCTGCGGCTAAAGCTCAGGATAATAGAGGTATTGTTCCCTTGATATTGGAGACAGGGAAAGTCATGTGGATATACCCAGACCTAGTCCAAGACGTACAGTGGGATTCGAAGAAGTCCGAGTCGAAGGGCAAATCTTGCAATGTCATCTCCATCCTGCCAGACGATGACAATCTTACGTCAGCTTCTCTCAGCGATTCTGAAGGAGAAAAAGCACGCTTGCACAACGCAGGCTGATGTACCTCAGTCGACGGGTACTCGATCTGGAAAATCATACTTAAAATAGTATGAGAAAGCTACTGACGAGACACCAATAGCAAACGATGTTAGTACAAGTACCAGCATTCGCTTTGGTTCTGACCAAGGGAAAGGAGAAGTCTAAGGAAGTCCGATTCGGCCATGTCCTGAAGAAGCCTTCAGGCCCGGGGGCTTGATACACCCTTTCGTTTTGACATATTGGCCAATTGGCTAATATCCCGGCTCGTATTACTATACATGAGCTACTTCGTCTCTCAAAAAAGATAAGAGAAGCACTCAGGGATGCCCTGCCTAATTCAGATTCATTCCTGACATATATGCCAGAGACCCCTAAAGATGACGCTCAGTCTCCGTGCCCTGAATGCCATCATGCACAATCAAAGGTGCCCGCTATACCTTCACAGCGGAAGGTTTGCTTCTCAAGGATAATAAGCACGATCGACCTCTGTACTGTTGGCCCAAAGGCCTTCCACTCTAGTTTTGATGATGATTAACTCATGTAGTTATGTGTACTAATATTCTTGTGATTTTAGTTTCAGATCATGAATCAAGATATTAGTTGGTGATTAGCTTCAACAAGATAGTTTGGAAGCTTTCACATGTTGATTCAAGAGCCCGAGCATCAAAGATCATATATAGCACTTGCTCGGTGGATCAAAGAGTTTGGATTGAGTCGGCTTGGAGATTGCGCTCTACAAGAAGATTTCGGTACCATAGTTTAGTTTTGTGTTTAGATTCAAATGTAAAGATTAGAATAGTATGATATGCTCAAGTTCACAACACACACGTTCATGTTTTGAATATTAGTTTTCGATTTTTACGTTTTTGATTTAACCGATCTTGGTTTCATGAATAGATAGATTCAAAACAAGTTTACATGGTTAATTTATATTAGATTTGTTCTATATACATGCATGCTTCAACTCTTAAACAAACTTGGCTTGATAGTCTATTTCATGTGTTTTATGTTTTGGTAATTCTAACAAAACATATTTTTGAATTAAAATCAAAAACATGGATATATATTGTTTCATGCATATTGGTTTTCTATCCATATGCATCATGCCTAATGTTGTTTAATATCATGTTTTGTATTTGGATGAGTTTTTGGACAAAATGTATTTTCTATTCAAAAATCCAAGTTTTAGAAAATACAAGTTTTGGATTTTGGCAAAATTTCTATAACACAAAAATAGTTCAAAATGTTTGAGATTTGTGTAAACTTTTTAACACAAGATTGTATTTCAATGAAAAAATGAGAAAACTATTTTTGTGAAATTTTAGAGATTTATGGGAATTTTTAAAGACATTAAAAACCAGTTTTTTCCCTGAACTTTAGCTGCCAGGCTAGGCCGGTCGACCATAGCGGTCGACCGACGTGCACGATACGTGCACGCTGGCTGCCTCATGAGCCGGTCGACCGCACGGTCGACCGACTGAGAGCAGGTTGCTCTCTATTTGTTTCGGTCGACCGGACGGTCGACCCGCCCAGAGAGCCCGTTGCTCTCTGGTTCTGGGTACGGTCGACCGCCCGGTCGACCGGAGGTAGTGTCAGCGGTCAAATATGACCATTGGACGGTCGACCGACCGGTCGACCGTTTTGTTCAGTTTTGGCAGTTTCTACTGCCACGGCTAGGTTTCCAAATGGCCTATAAATACCCCATTGGAAAGAGTTTTCTCTAAGATTTTTGTGCGAATTTTTCCTGACTCTGTAGTGTTTTCACAGCAATCAAAAGAAGTTTTTGGCTTTATATTGAACAATCTATTGGTATTTTTGTTAGGGTTTGGAAAATCAAGAAAGGATTTTTGGGAAAAGATTTTGATTCAACTTCTTCATCTTGCTTTCTAGTTTTTCCCAAAGATTTTTCTTTGAGTTTTTGATTTCGATTCCTTTGGTTTCTCCACACTTGAGCTACATCTACTATCTCATCTATAGGATCTTTGTGTGGGAAAGAAATTGTTTGTGGTTGTTGTTTAGACCACCAAGTTGAAATCCTATCTTTGCTTGGCTTTGTGCCTTTCCCTCATTGTGTTGAGGAGGTTGTGCATTTGGGTTGTATCCCTCAAGTGGTGAGGTGATCCTTGTGTTGCTTTGTGCTAATCCCTCAAGTTGTGAGGTGATTATTTGTTAACTGGAGTTGTGCCTCAAGGAGGAGGTTGTGTTTGTAAGGAGAGGAGTTGGGTACTCCTTGAAATTGTTATTGCCCCAAATCCTCAGTGGAGGTTCCCTTTGTGAGAGTCCTTTTGGACAAGCTAGTGGACTTAAAATCCTTCTGGGTGAACCCGGGATGTAGAACTGGGTGCTCGAACCTCGAAACATATCTTGTTGTTTGCGCTTGATCCTTGGCTCTTACTCTCTCTCTATATTGTGCCTTTCATAAATTCATATTGTTCATACATAATTATTTGCTTGGCTTGTTTGAGTGTGAATCTCTTGTTAATTGCAATTAGTTTTTAAATTCCGCATTAAGTTCATTAGATTAGCATAATCACCTATTCACCCCCCCTCTAGGTGATTTTCAATTGGTATCAGAGCCTCCGCTCCTGATATTTAGGTTTAACCACCTAGGAGTGAGATCTTGGTTTGCTAATCTTCATTTGCATTTTCATTTGCACACATTTAGTTTGCACTCATGGATAGCCCTCCTATGTTTGATTTTCTAGACATGATTTTTGGAAGGCCAAGATGAGTAGTCATTTAAAAAGCTAGGTCATCTAGTTATCAAGCCACTACTATAGAATCCTTCCCAAATGCTAGCAAGCATAGAAAGGCCAATGCATTAGCACTTAGAACACTTAGAGCATCTCTTAATCAAGATCTTTTACATGTGCTTGATCATTATGATTCGCTTTTGCAGTTTGGAGCATATTGACTTCTCCCGAGCTTCCAAGGATCATTAACAAGTTGAGGAGATCTAGGAGAGACAAGTCCGACGAGCATTGCCTCATGGTCTAAGGGAAAGACTCCCTTGAGGTAAAATTGGATTCTCAACTAGATGATAGCTCTAGTTCCTATTGCCATGGTTGTTTTGAAGTTTAAACATTGAATATGGAACTTGCTCAAAAGCTTGAAATTTTTTGGAAAAACATGATTTGTTGAAAAAAGAATAATCTTGAACTAAAAGAAGAAATGAAGGATTTATGTTCAAGTTTTGAATCGGTTTTGCAAGAGAAGGAAGAAATTACTAGTGAACGTGACTCACTAAGATCTCAACTAGACCTTGCCCTAAAAGAGATTGATGTTTTAAAAAGCAAAAATGATTGTAATGATGTTGTGAAAAACAATGAGGTTTTATCTTCAAATTGGATTTTGTTTTAAAAGATAATCTTGTTTTGAAAAATGAAATTTATTTCATTACAAAAGAATTGGATTTGGTTTTGAAGAAAAATAAATCTTTAAAATTGATATAGATTCTCATGTTTGCCATGCTAGTGTAGATTCACCTAGCACATCTATTGCATGTTCCACTTTATCTTAAGTATTGAAATGATATAAATGTTTTAAAGAAAAGTGTTGATTTTTTAGGCTCCACTTGAGCCAATGTGCTTTGAATCACACACGCTTGGAATCCTTGGTTCGCAAGAAACAAGCTCCATCCTTGCATGCACACCCTCCACGGCATACACATGCTTCCCACAGTCACTACCATCACATGTATGCCATGTGTACATTTGTACACATTGTGTCGAAAAGGCCACCTGCTAGATTTTGCTATGATCGTTTACATATTGAAAATTTAGCAAATAATCTTGTTTGGGTTAGGAAAGATACTAACCCCTATGGACCCAAAAGAAAATGGGTACCAAAGACCACCCCTAAAATTTTTGATGTAGGTGTGGGCTCTCGCATCACGTGAGAGTAGCGGTGCCTTGAAGTTGATGCGTTCCGTGCTTAAAAGAAAACAAATTTGGATGCATCACTTTCAAGGGAAGTTTGGTGGAGAGAACCACCATTAGTTTGGAGAACTAGAGAGGTGCCTTCATCGGTTTTGATATCAATCTCTAACTCCCGTTTATATTGCATGCTTTTCATGTCATTGATTTATAGCATGTCATGTTTTAAAGCTCATTATGATTATGCCATGTGATTTAGATTGTGATATACATGTTTAGTTATTTGAGACACCCATAGTCCTATCTTTGTGTTCTCACTTTGTTTTTAAACTAATATGTACGTCCTAAATCTAATGCATGTGCATAATGATCATATGTGTTTATGATTCTTGTTTGATATCTCATGTTTTTGATGTTTATAGTTATTATGTTATATGCCATGATTATTAGAGCTATGATATGCATAATAACTCTAATAGCATGTGGATTTACATAATGATCATGTTTATGATTTTCATGTTAATTTATATCCCGTCTTATGCTTAATGATTTGATTACTTGTTTAGATGTTAGTTTTCATTAAGACTAGAATTTATACTTGTACATGTAGTGGGACACAAATAAATCTTTATATATGTTTGTACTTGGATGCTTATTTGTACCCATTAGATGTGCTAGTATAGTCTAGTTTTGATGATTCATGCAGTCTAACTTGTATTCCCTATTTTGGACATGTTTTATGATCATGTTGTTTAACTTCATGTATATGTCTATCTTGTCCAAACTATTGATTATACATGTACATCCTTTGAGCCACGTGCCTCCATGCATATACTTTTGTGGTCTCATTATGTTAAGGATATGCATGTATACTTTAGTTTGTACATGACATACATATGCCTTGAAGTTTTTAAATCGTTTTGATGATTTTCATGTTTTTAGGTGATTTAAATTGGTAATGAAAATCTAGTTTTTCATGTTTTCATGTTCTTAAGGAATTCATATGAGCTTAATTGAATATTTTCATGTTGATATGTGTCACATAACACTTGTTCACTCACTTTATTAGGTTTCTCATGATTTTGTTTTCATGAGTATAATATGGGCTTTATGGACTTTGATTTAGTGATCATGTGATTTACATGTGTTTCATCAAAAATATTTATGTTTTATTCCTTGCTTGAAGGATTTCGTACTAGTTAACAAGATTTCCTATTTTACTAGTTCGTATTCTCTCATGGTAGAGATTTCAAACATACTCTATTTTCAAACCTATTTTTGAAAAACCCTACCTTCAAAGGGTGGTTGGATGGGAGATCAGCTCATGTATGTAGCCTTATAGTGAAAATCATTTTAAACTTGAACATGATTGGGAGGCTAGGTAATATGAGATATACATTTGATATTATGTTGTTTCAATTGGATCATTGGATTCTTTCAATTGGCATCAATTTGACTTTTGTATACTCATATATTTTTTGTATATGTATGCTTGCACTTCAAAGAGTATCAATTTCATTGGTATCTAATTTTCATACATATATATGTTTTTATTTGTGCTTATTATATTCATATATCTTAGAGTACAAATTTTGATCATGATAAAGCTTGTTTTATATTGACTATCTTTTTCAATTGACTAGTTTTCAATTGGTATCCATATACACTTTGCATGTTTTTATTTGGTAATTCATAAAGAGGGAGAAAAATTGTATTTCATCTTTCAATTGGTATTTGATTTCCACTCCCATACTTTATGATTGAAAATTTCAATTTGGTATCATATGTTCAAAATGAAAAATATTTACAATTGGTATCAAAATCTTGTTTAGAAACTCAAAATTTGTTATCTCTAATTTCTATTGGTATCAAGATTGTTTTCTTATAATTGGTATCAATGTTTTTATGTTTCCTTTAAATTGGTATCAAGATGCTCTACTTTGAAAATTTTTTAATTGATATGTTAATTGATTATCACCCCTTATTTACATAATTTGTGTTTTAGACAAAAAGGGGAGAACATTATTTTATTGCCTTTAAACCCTTTATTGTTTCTTTGTTTCGAACAAAAGAGGGAGAAGAATGTTTTTGTTTTTACTTGGACCCCTTTGTTGATGATTGACAAAAAGGGGGAGAAGTACTTGAGTTTATATGCATGTTTTGTTAAATTTATTGGTTTGTCGTTTAATTATTTAATTAGGTTTAATTGTTTAATTAGTATCAAGAGCATTATTTAAGAACATGTTTTTATTGGTATCAAGAGTTTATTGGTATTGGTATCAAGAGTTTATTGTTATCAAGAGCACATTTTTTATGCAATGATGCATTTTATATGTTTGGTATCTAGAGCATGTTTTATTTTTGAACATTTCATTGGGTATCTAGAGCCTTTTATTGTTTTTGTATTGTCATCATTGCATATTTATGTTTATTTGTTTTATGCATGAGTTAAGGGGGAGCTTCTTTGAAGCTTAACTTTAATCCATGCATATATAACTCCATGAGTTTTGTCATCATCAAAAAGGGGGAGATTGTTGCCCAAAGGCCTTCCACTCTAGTTTTGATGATGATTAACTCATGTAGTTATGTGTTACTAATAATCTTGTGATTTAGTTCAGTCGATCATTATCAAGATATTACTTGGTGATTAGCTTAACAAGATAGTTTGGAGCTTTCACATGTTGATTCAAGAGCCGAGCGTCAAAGATCATATATAGCACTAACTCGGTGGATCAAAGAGTTTTGGATAGAGTCGCCTTGGAGATTGCGCTCTACAAGAAGATTTCGTTACCATAGTTTAGTTTTGTGTTTAGATCCAAATTGTAAAGATTAGAATAGTATGATATGCTCAAGTTCACAACACACACGTTTCATGTTTTGAATATTAGTTTTCAGTTTTTACGTTTTTGGTTTAACCGATCTTGGTTTCATGAATAGATAGACTCAAAACAAGTTTACATGGTTTAATGTATATTAGATTTGTTCTATATACATGCATGCTTCAACTCTTAAACAAACTTGGCTTGATAGTCTATTTCAGGTTTTATGTTTTGGTAATTCTAACAAAACATATTTTTGAATAAAAATCAAAAACATGGATATATATATGTTTCATGCATATTGGTTTTCTATCCATATGCATCATGCCTAAATGTTGTTTAATATCATGTTTTGTATTTGGATGAGTTTTGAACAAAATGTATTTTCTATTCAAAAATCCAAGTTTTAGAAAATACAAGTTTTAGATTTGGCAAAATTTTTATAACACAAAAATAGTTCAAAATGTTTGAGATTTGTGTTAAACTTTTTAACACAAGATTGTATTTCAATGAAAAATGAGAAAACTATTTTTGTGGAATTTTAGAGATTTTATGGGAATTTTTAAAGACATTAAAAACCAGTTTTTTCCCTGAACTTTAGCTGCCAGGCTAGGCCGGTCGACCGTAGCGGTCGACCGACGTGCACGGATACGTGCACGCTGGCTGCCTCATGAGCCGGTCGACGCCCGGTCGACCGACTGAGAGCAGGTTGCTCTCTGTTTGTTTTGGTCGACGGACGGTTCGACCGCCCAGAGAGCCGTTGCTCTCTGGTTCTGGGTACGGTCGACCGCCCGGTCGACCGGTGTAGCTATCAGCGGTCAAAATATGACCGTTGGACGGTCGACCGATCGGTCGACCGGTTGTTCAGTTTTGGCAGTTCTGCTGCCAACGGCTAGTTTTTCAAATGGCCTATAAATACCCCATTGGAAAGAGTTTTTCTCTAAGATTTTTTGTGCGAATTTTTCCTGACTCTCTAGTTTTCACAGCAATCAAAAGAAGTTTTTGGGCTTTATATTGAACAATCAATTTGGTGTGTTTGTTAGGGTTTGAAAAATCAAGAAAGGGTTTTTGGGAAAAGATTTTGATTCAACTTCTTCATCTTGTTTCTAGTTTTTCCCAAAGATTTTTCTTTGAGTTTTTGATTTCCATTCCTTGGTTTTCTCCACACTGAGCTACATCTACTATCTCATTCTATAGGATCATTGTGTGGGAAAGAAATTGTTTGTGGTTGTTGTTTAGACCAGCAAGTTGAAAACCCTATCTTTGCTTGGCTTTGTGCCTTCCCTCATTATGTTGAGGAGGTTGTGCATTTGGGTTGTATCCCTCAAGTGGTGAGGTGATCTTGTGTTTGCTTTATGCTAATCCCTCAAGTTGTGAGGTGATTGTTTGTTGGCTTGGAGTTGTGCCTCAAGGAGGAGGTTGTGTTGTAAGGAGAGGAGTTGGGTACTCCTTGTAATTGTTATTGCCCCAAATCCCGTGGAGGTTCCCTTTGTGGGAGTCCTTTGTGGACAAACTAGTGGACTTAAAATCCTTCTGGGTGAAGGCGGGGATGTAGAGCTGGGTGCTCGAACCTCGAAACATATCTTGTTGTTTGTGCTTGATCCCTTGGCTCTTACTCTCTCTCTCTCTCTATATTGTGCCTTGCATAAATTCATATTGTTCATACATAATTATTTGCTTGGCTTGTTTGAGTGTGCATCTCTTGTTAATTGCAATTAGTTTTTAAATTCCGCATTAAGTTCATTAGATTAGCATAATCACCTATTCACCCTCCTCTACGTGATTTTCATGTACTGCACTGGATACATCGGTTCAACATGCATTGAAAGGGTACAGGTTGATTCGGGGTCGGCACTCAACATCACCCCTAAAAGGCTCCTCTACTTCCTCGGTATACCACTATATAGGTTGTCCGCAACCACTATATAGGTTGTTTGAATCCATCACGGATAGCTCTTTGCACATCCCTTTACATAAACCAAGCGCGTCCAGTACATCCGTGGAATCTATAAAAGGGCCGCTTTAGTGACCCTCCATCCAAAGAAGGTCAATCACTGATAATTTTTTGTAGAACCCAACCACGAGGGTCCACAGCCACAGGTTCAAGTTCAAAACGGATACCCCATATTCTTCCATTACGTACGACCAGCGCGCCATATTATGAAGAAAAGGGGTATAACCTAAAGCATGGGGAAGGCCTGAATTTCAGAAAAGGAAGGCGTAGTTTGTTGCGTAACTTTGTGCCAAAGGGAAACCTGCAAACTACTATGATAATACACGCAGGGGATTGGGATACGTTACACCCACATCGCCAGCAACGGTTCAATGCAAAGACGACGAACCAATTCCATCATATTCCGCCTCTTCTTCCGAGTGGGACTCAGATGTCAGCGTGGGAGTGATGTTCAAGAATCTCACTGTTAATATGACTTCAAGCAGTCAATTGGAGCTAGCCGAAGCTACTGATGGAGAACCATGGGCTCAGCAATTAGATCTCCAATGGGAAAGGCGATTCGAACTGCGCGAACCACCTACCGAAGACAGGGTGATGCAGGTCAACTTGGGTAGTCAAGATCACCCTAAGTCCATCTTTATAAGTGAAAGCTTATCACTTACAGAAAAGGAAGAATTGATAATACTCGTGAAGGAGTATATAGATGTCTTCGCATGGAACTACGAAGACATGCCCAGACTTGATCCACAAGTAGCCATGCATCGTCTGAATATCAAACCCGACGCCAAGCCAGTCAAGCAGCAGCAACGTCAGTTCTGTCCGAACATTATGGAGGCTATTGAAGCCGAAGTCCATAAGCTCATTGCATGTGGCTTCATACGGGAGGAACAACATCCAGATTGGGTTGCTAATATCGTTCCCGTCCTCAAGAAGAATGGAAAGATACGGATCTGCATCGACTATCGTGATCTCAATACAGTCTGTCCTAAAGACGAATTCCCACTGCCCATCACCAATGTCATGATTGACAATACATGTGGATTCGAAAGAATGTCTTTTATGGATGGTTTTTCAGGGTACAATCAGATCAAAATGTACCCCGATGACGAGAAGCATACTTTGTTCCGAACACCCTTGGGGGTATACTGCTACACCATGATGCCTTTCGGGCTAAAGAACGCCGGAGCAACCTATCAGTGGGCAATGAGTACAATCTTAAGCGGATCATTCCGAAAAACAGTAGAATAGAATGCTATGTCGACGACATTGCTGTCAAAAGCCACAACAAGGATGACCATTTTTGTGACTTGAGAACGATGTTCGACATAATGCGGGCTCATCAACTGAAAATGAATCCGACAAAATCCTTCTTGGGAGTTTCGAGTGGCAAGTTCCTTGGGTTTATCGTTACAGCAAAAGGAATTCATCTTGACCCAGACAAGGTCAAAGCCATTCAGAGCATGCATCACCGAGGAATCTCAAAGAGCTTAAAGGCTTGCAAGGCAGACTGGCTTATATTAGAAGATTCATCGCAAATCTCTCAGGCCGTTGTCAACCGTTCACCCGACTCATGAAAAAGGGTGCTTCCTTCATATGAGATCAAGCTTGTCAGGAAGCTTATGAAGACATCAAGAGATATCTCACAAAACCTCCAGTCTTAATGGCTCCACGGCAGGAAAACCATTCTTGCTTTATATAAAAGCTATAGACCATTCTCTTGGTGCCCTCCTCGCTCAGAAGGACGACCATGGTCACGAGCAGGCCATTTATTATCTGAGCAGGACTCTGATAGGGGTGGAATCTCGCTATAATCCTATCGAGAAGGAGTGCTTAGCTCTTGTCTTTGCCGTTCAGAAGACACGACATTATTTGGTTGGCCAAACCATACATGTCATCTCCAGAGTGAATCCTTTGCGTCTTCTCATGACGAAGTTAGGATCATTGAATTCAAGATTAGCTAAATGGGCGCTTCTTTTTTCTCAATACGACATGATCTTTATCCCTCAAAAGGCGGGTTAAAGGTCAGGCCCTTGCAGAGTTCTTGCTGCTCATCCAGTCCCGGAGAACTCAAAACTTCACGAAGATATTCCAGATGAAGTCTTCGAGTCTAATGTAACTTCAGAGGATGAAGTTTGGTAGATGCTCTTCATGGAGCATCTCGAATAGGTCCTAAAGGTGGGATCATCGTCGGAGTGGGGGTTGTGTTTATCTCCCCACAGAATCATGTCCTTCCCAGAGCGTTTTCTCTAACTGAATCATGCTCCAACAATGTAGCAGAATTTAATGCTCTACTTATTAGCCTTCAGCTCGCCCATGGAATGAGGGTACGCTACCTCGAAGCTTACGGCGATTCAAAACTGATTATCAATCAGGTTAAAGGCGAATATGAGGTCCGTCACGAAGATGGTACCTTATTATCACACGGTCATCGAATTGGCTAATCTCTTTGAAGGTTTCTACATCGGGCAGTGTCTCGATCTCAGAATACCAAGGCGGACACTCTTGCTGCATTAGCAACAACACTAGCCCTGCCAGTCGACACCGAGTATCACCTCACGTGGCAACTCGACACCTTGTATGCTCTAAGCATATGTTAATAACCCGAGAAGCCTATAATGTCTCGACGGATCTTGAGCCGAGAGATTGGCGATTTCCTCTCATCGACTATGCCTTACATGGTCTGCTGCCAGACGATCCTAAAGAAGCGGCATCCATCAGATGAAGGTCTCTCCATTTCTACTACGATCAATTCTAAAGACACTTTACCGTCGTTCATATGACGGTGTCCTCCTCCGTTGCCTTTCCAATTCAGAGGCGCAGGAAGTGCTTAAAGAAGCACACGACGGCATTTGTGGAGCTCATCAGCCAGATCCAAAACTTAAAAACAGATTGCATAGGCTTGGATACTATTGGCCAACCATGATAGCCGATGCCATCCAATATGCACGAAGGTGTAAAGCGTGCCAGATTCATGCGGACTTCATATACCAGCCTCCAGAGTTGCTCCACCCAACTGTTGCTTCATGACCATTTGAAGCATGGGGAATCGATGTCGTAGGCCAATCAGCCCCCTCTTCAATAAGAGGTCACCGGTTTATCCTGGCAATAACGATTACTTTCAAAGTGGGCAGAAGCCATACCACTGGTAGAAGTCAAAACTTCTAACATGGTGAATTTCATCAAACACCATGTCATCCATCGATTTAGTGTCCCTAGGCGGATCATCCATGATAACGGTCCCCAATTCATAAGTCAGGTATTCTATCGGTTCTGCGATAAATACCGAATTCAGAATGTGGCTTCAACTGCTTATAATCCACTGCTAATGGCTTGGCGGAAGCATTCAACAAAACAATCATCAAGTTACTCAAGAAGTTCGTCTCCTCGAATAAGCGAGATTGGGACGAAAACTTTGGTGAATGTCTTTGGGCCTACTGAACCACGGTTCGGACCCCTACAGGCAATACGCCTTTTTCCCTGGTGTACGGGTGTGAAGCAGTCATTCCATTGGAAATCCAGATGCCGTCATTACGAGTGGATCTGACCACTAAAATCACAGAGAGACAATGATCGGTTGCGTCTTCAAGAGCTCGAAGCCCTAGATGAGAAGCGACTACAAGCTCAGCAGCATATCGAGTTGTATCAAGCTCGAATCTCAAAAGCCTTCAATAAGAAGGTCAAACAAAGGGTCTTCCAAAAAGGAGATTTGGTTTTAGCCGTCAGACGACCGATAATCATGACGCACAAAATCAAAGGGAAATTTCAACCTAAATGGAAAGGACGTTTGTAATAGAAACAGTCTATTCAAATGGAGCATACCGCCTTATGACTTCAGATGGCGATTTACTCATGATGCCGATCAATGGCAAGTTCTTAAAGAAGTATTATCCTTGATTAAGGATCCTTCTCATGATCAAGTTAAACACTACACCTCTGATCAAGACCTTCATATTCAAGGTACACGCAAAGAGAGCCTCTCTCTTCCTCCAAACGAGATCATGCAACCATAAACCAGTAGGAACCTGGTTGTACATTGTTTTTCTCATAGGAGAATCAAGGTTACATATACGTTAACCAAATGATTCAACATCCTTAACGGTTTAAGGATAGAGGAAAATGTTGGCCTTTAAGCCCAACATAAGTCTTCGACAACTCATCATGCTGAGGGGAATAGCATGGCTAGCCCGACTCAAACGGTAGTTGGTAAAGGCATTTCAAAACCGTTGACAGCTGGGGATTTGCTAAAAATCCTAAGGGACCTGTTCTCATTTGATTCCCTCTCCAAAATCACTTACCAATTCTCATCTTTAGAATGGTAAGACCACATATACAGATCTTTCCATCCATTTCGCTGTTACGTTAACATTAAACCTATGACAGTGATCTCCTCATTTTTTCGCAATGAAAATGAGACCTTCTTCCAAATCCGATCAAACCTTTAAACTTGTTGACATTTACAAAAGACAAGTTTCAGTCCGTCAAGGACTACCTTCAAGCTTGTTGACATTTACAAAACACAAGTCTCACCTTTCAGTCCGTCAAGGACTACCCTCAAAATTGTTGAAATTTACAAAAGACAAGTTTCAGTCCGTCAAAGACTACCTTCGAGCTTGTTGACATTTACAAAAGACAAGTCTCACATTTCAGTCCGTCAAGGACTACCCTCAAACTTGTTGACATTTACGAAAGACAAGTTTCAGTCCGTCAAGGACTACCTTCTAGCTTGTTGACATTTACAAAAGACAAGTCTCACCTTTCAGTCCATCAAAGACTACCCTCAAACTTGTTGACATTTACAAAAGACAAGTTTTAGTCCGACAAGGACTACTTTGAGCTTGGTGGCTTCTCAACCGGTTACGTCATTGCGACCTCTGAACTGGCAGATAGCCAAGTCTCAGCTTTTTAGTCCGAAAAGGACTACTTTCGAGCTTGTTGGCTTCTCAACCGGTTACGTCATTGCGACCTCTGAACCGCAGATAGCCAAGTCTCACCCTTTTTAGTCCGACAAGGACTACTTTCGAGCTTGGTGGCTTCTCAACCGGTTACGTCATTGCGACCTCTGAACCGGCAGATAGCCAAGTCTCACCTTTTTAGTCCGACAAGGACTACTTTCGAGCTTGTTGACATTTACAAAAGACAAGTCGCACCTTTTTAGTCCGACAAGGACTACTTTCGAGCTTGGTGGTTTCTCAACCGGTTACGTCATTGCGACCTCTAAACCGGCAGATAGCCAAGTCTCACTTTTTTAGTCCGACAAGGATACTTTCGAGCTTGTTGACATTTACAAAAGACACAATCTCACCTTTTTAGTCCGACAAGGACTACTTTCGAGCTTGGTGGCTTCTCAACCGGTTACGTCATTGTGACCTCTGAACCGGCAGATAACCAAGTCTCACCTTTTTAGTCCGACAAGTCTACTTTCGAGCTTGGTGGCTTCTCAACCGGTTATGTCATTGCGACCTCTGAAACGGCAGATAGCTAAGTCTCACCCTTTTTAGTCCGACAGGGACTACTTTCGAGCTTGGCGGCTTCTCAACCGTTACGTCATTGCGACCTCTGAACCGGCAGATAGCCAAGTCTCATTATTAAGTCCAGTAAGGACTATTTTATCAGATGGCTGCAATGCAACTTGAAAGCGACAATTCAAAAGATAAAACAAGTTGGAAATACGACAGGGGAGTCAAAGCAAAATTTCTTTCATTGATTCCGAAAAGAAGGGATACATGAAGGCACATATATTACAAGTTATAAGGGTGCTTCATAAGATTTGATCCGTTCTTCAAGAAAGGCCAGCCTTGTCTTCCTATCATCAGCAGCCCGGACAAGCGCCTGCGATCTCAGCTCAGCCTCATTAAAGCTCACCGTCTGGGCTAAGTTAGCTTCAACTTCAACAAGGTTGACCTCTAAGCTAACTCCCGCCGCGAGAGTTCGTCAATTTGAGTCTTAAGTTGCTCAAGCCGTGCAGTCTCTTCAAGACGCACTGGTTCAGCCTTGAATAAGAGAAGATTTGCCTTCCTGATCATCTCCTTGGCCTTTTCAATTTTATCTTCAGCATCAAGAAGAGCACTGTTAGAAGCATCTATGGCGTCCCCGAGCTCTACCTTTCTTGTTTCCAAGGACTTCAAGTCAGAGGAAATGGCCTTAGCAGCTTCCTGAGTGGCAAGATGGTCTTCATGCATTTGAGCAATAAGGTACGCAAGCTACTCACTAACCGAAGACTCCAGGTCCGATTGGCTAAGACGGCGCCATTCGTCTACATCCCTCTCAAGTTGGTCCACCAGAAGTTCCAATGCAGCAGCTTGGTTATCCCCTCCAAAGTCACAGATACTCTCAATACTTTGGGAGAGGACTACCTTTAGAGCAGAGAATGAGGTAGTCGAGCCTTTCAAAATCAAATTGATGGATCGCTTCAAGCCCTTATAAAAGCTGTCTACTAGCTCAGCCACGAATTCATTCTCGGCCTCAATCACTCCTGGCAGACAGGCAGCCTCTGAAGATTCCACCAGCTTTATTGACATTACTATGGAAGGAATAGTAGAAGCACTGGCTGCAACAACCCGAGAGGTCACCGTGATCTCGAAGGAGTCTCATTAAAACTAGTACAGTAGCCACAACCGAGGTCAGACTAGTGACTATTTCTGGGAGAGCAGGCTCGACCACCAGTATTGGGGAAGTAGGACTGGTAATCACCCTCAGTTCCGCACCTAGCAAGATAGATGGCGCTGGCGAAAATTGGCACCTCACTCGTTGATATAGTTGGAAGTGAGGTTGCCTCCGTGACTATCGTCCCCTCAATCTCTGTTCCTCTGACTGGTTCAGGCTGATAAGAGGGCGGGTCACCATACAAAGCATCCAACTCAGCAGCATTTGCTGCGATCGAAGTGCTTACTTCACCCTGGATCCCTCAGGAAGATGGGTGGGCTCTCTTGAAGTCGACGCACCCAAAGGCGGAACACTTCGACAAGACTTTGTTTAGGCAAGGCACAACAAATAGCAGGAATCAAAAGGTCAAAACCGTACCAAAAGATAAGTCACCTCAATCGTCTTGGCGGCTACATCAGTCTCTACGGGCTCCATCGAAAAATCTTTGGCGGAATCAATACGAATGGCCGGCCCGCCTTCGCTTGCCGAAACCACCCTCCGTGGTCCACCCAAAGGAGTTAGAAGCTTCGGAACTTCCTTTCGATGTCCGGCGCCCGAAGGACCGACATCAGCCGCGTCATCTCCGGGTCCTTCTGAGATGGCAAAATAGCCAGCCTCATCGCCTCCTTGTAAGTAAACAAGGGATCATAATGCTCCCCTTATTCTCCGACAGCTTTAGCTCTTGGGCTTCTCACCGCCTCAGTTCCTGCATCACAAAGCAAATAATGAGCTGTCCGGAAACACATAAAAAGTATATTACAAGGACGAAGCTGATCTTACCCAGGTCCAGAGTGGCTTTGCCAGTGGTCGGTTTAGGAGCTGACAATTCAGTTGCTAATGGGGCAAGAGGAGGAAGCGTTGCAGATGGTTCGCCCTCTATAACAACTGTAGGAGCTTGGCGACGAGGCTTCTTCACCACCCGCTTCCTGCGAGATCCACCCTCCAGCTTTCGTTTGAAGTGGACGTCGGGATCTTCTTTCTCCACTTCTTCAATATCAGCATGTTCTACGGGGGCCGTCCCCACCACGCCAGAAGCAGCTGCTAGAGTCTCAGCACCTGTCTCCGCTTCGAAGCGAGGACTTCCTGCATCCGAGGCTTCACTGTCATCAACGGCAATGAACTCCCTGAGGCCTGGGATGCGAACCCTTTTACCCTCGCCTTTCTCAGTGACTTTCCGCTTCAGCCGCTGAGAAATTAACTTCACACCAGAAGAATTAATAGAGAATCCGATGGGTGTGGAGTTTGAGGTCGTATACCACTGGCAGAATCCTAGGGTCATCATAAAGATTGGAGTCCTAGCGGCATGCACAGCCGCGCCTCGGTACAGCCTGCAATGAAGAACCGCCAAGCACGGGCTCCATCGATGAGGCTCCCCATGAAAGCCAGATTGCTGTTCGGTGGTCATATCCAAACTGACGGGCAAACCGATTTGGAACATAGGGCTCCAAGTAGCAGGTATCCCCGCTTCTGGTCAACAAATGTGAGGGTCGAATACTGACCAGCCACTCAAAAATTCCCCGGCTCAATGATGTCTGCCCTTCCCCCACGTCCTTGAACTCTTCTCCATAGCTCACATCCCGAATATAGCTCCCGAATATAGGCGAAGCAGTTGAAAAGGCTATAGACGTCATAGCGGCACAACAACTTACGGACCGCAGCAACGTAAGTCTTCAGCCATGAACATCCCTCGAATCGGCGGAGAAAGCGCCATTCAAACACCTTCTGGGGGGGTCCTCTCCGGCTTCGATCATGGAGGGACAGTGAAGGGCAAACCACGCCATCAAGTAAGTATACAGCAGACCTATTCTGAGGTTTGGTCCGTCGCAGGGCAAAATAGTCCCCTTTCCCCGCTTCGTCGTTGGTGGCCTACAGAAAGCCTCCGTTAATGCGCGAAGGCCTCTCTGAATACAGCACACCATGGCCGGAAGAACTCCAAGAGAACGACCATGGACTAGACGAACGGCAGGCAACAAGACAGTCGGATGAATGACGTCGCCCGATGAAGACGGCACCACACATCTCTTCAACCAGACCGTCAAGAACCAGCCAGAAGTGCCTTCCGGGACGTCGGCCGATGAGCCTGATGGTGGAAACTCTGAAGAATATCGCGTTTTTCATAGGGGCCATCATCTTCTTCCAGAATTAGATCCCCTTGAGAATGCTTTTGCATCCGGTGAAAGATGTCTTCATCAGCAACTCCACAATGAGCCGCCTCAGGAGTATTTTCCATGCTGGGAACAAATAATTTTCCCAGCTCTTCAAGCTGCATGAAGCTCCCTTACTGCTCCCATGCATGCTGGAGCAAATGTACAAGTGGCACATTAACTCCTGGTAGGTCTCAGAAAAGGCAGGCTCCTGCTTCTCCAGAAGTGCCAATTCCGCCTCGCATGGGAAATATTCTTCGTATTGGAGGGATCCCAAAGGCAAAGCAGAGACTTCCCACATCTCGTGTAGAGCCATGCCCAGTTCGCCAACTGGGGTGAAGAAAATCCCTGTAGCCGGGCAGTATAACTCGAAGATGGCATAAAAGTTTGCTACGCTCATCTGAATGCCATAGCAGGTCGCCCTGACGGCCTCATAAAGATTCAGCCTCTCCAGATCCTCTGTGAAATGAGCAAGGACATATAGAGTCAAATCCCTCCACCATGCCTTCGGAGGGTGAATCCAGCCTGGAGTCTGAAATCAGTGGCGGGATAGTTGCCACGAACTTTAAAGAATCGTTTCCCAAAGGTCTGCGCCACCGTAGGGTTTTCTCCCACTGGGATGTCTGGGAGTACATTCCCAGGGTGGAGACCCATTATGCAACAAGGAGGCCCCGCTCTTGTATAACCACGTGAGGAAATTATCAACTTCCCTGCGTGAAATGATTCAGTAGTCTGACTCACTTGCCACTGCATCTTTCGAGCCCTCGTCATGCATTGGAAGAAGGACAAGGGAAAATGTCGCTTGTTAGACGGAAGATAGAACTTCTCGTAATCTAATTGAAAAATCCACTGCCCCTCTCCGGCTAGCAGCTGACGATCATGGTCTAGCGCTGCATCTCCAAACATAAAGCCGGGTTTCCAATAGATTCGTCGGTCAGAATCTTAAAGGGGAGCAGTGGTTAAGATGATTCTCATGGCGCGCTGATCTCCACCATGGATAAGTGTATCCGAGCAGGAGAGCTCCACTCGCTGAACAGTGAAGCCTACCCTTGGAACTGCAGGCTGACATTGCCATCTAGCCCCCTGGCTGTGCCAAATAGACTGTTCAAATGACAAGGAGTGTAGTGCACTGCAAGAACAAAGAAAAACTATGATTAGTTCATCAGCCAAACAAGGGCTAAAACAAGAAAGCAAAATTTGACAAGGCATAGCCTCGCTCTCCGAGCGAAGCTGGCCTGATGATAG
This sequence comes from Agave tequilana, assembly GCA_038442645.1. Lineage (NCBI taxonomy): Eukaryota > Viridiplantae > Streptophyta > Magnoliopsida > Asparagales > Asparagaceae > Agave > Agave tequilana. The sequence continues at coordinate 86,559 of JAVJIF010002511.1, read as the reverse complement.
CTTCGCCCCAAAGCTTAGCTTCGCAGCTGCAGCGTAACTCCGCATTCCAAATGAAGGCAGGATGCAGGAAAATATCCAAGTGTTAGCTTCGCTCTAGAAGCTTAGTCTCGAACAACAGAATGCAACAAAGCCCCGAGGGCTAACTTCGTCAGAAGAATATTATGGTCCAAAGACTATTTTAGGGGCATCAAGTTCCTTCTCAGTACATGTCAAAGGACAACTTCGCATCCTGTCATTCAACAGGATGTGAACCGCCTAAGGATAGTTTCGCTTGAAGCTTAAAGAAGAACTCTTCAGTCTTGGGTTCCCGATCAAGAAATCAAAGATAATTCAGGGAATTGAACTCCCTAAAATCACAAGATCATGATTGATCGTCCTGGATTAATTTAAAGACAGCTAGAAATTGGCTTTAAGAGAGAAATGACAATCTCTGATCAAAAAGGAAAAATCCCTACCAGCGATTGGTCGTTCGATGACCGGAGGAGGAGAAGGACCCTCCGTTGCAGAGGTTGCGACCTCTTTTCCCGCTCGTCTCTTGGGAGCCATTGAAGAACAGTGGAGGTTCTTGAATTCTCAAGTAAAGAAGAAGAAGAAGAAGAAGAGTCAAATGCTCTGGAAAATTCAAGAGAAGTGATGACTTTCTCTCTCAGCCCGATCGGGCTTTATAGGCGATGATCGCCTGAAACGACGCCTCGAAAAGAGCACAGGCTGTCGTTTCAAATTAATTTGAAACGGCACCTAAAGCTCCTTCTCGAGAAGCGCTAATTCAGGCTCACTAAGGGCTAACTCCGACACAAGTCAAGTGCTGACTTAACGCGACGTATCGATAACTTCGCCAAAAAGCTGCCTTAGCTCCGCTAAAAGCATAGTCCAAACTTCGCGGAAAATTCATGCTAGCTTCGCTAGAAGCTCGTTCATGATTCAGAAAGGATTTTTGTCTATAACTTCGTATGAAGTCTAGCTCCGCCGGACCAATTCAAAGTGAAGGATGAGCAGAAACTGAACTTTTATTGATTAAAAGGGAAGGTACATTGATACTATTACATCAAGGTTGTGTTTCATACAACAGAATCATTTGCTCAAAAGGCATACAAGTGGTCCTATATATTTCCAAGCCAAACCAACTGGATATGAAAGGCCTTCCTCCTGCACAAGGTCATAATCCTTCGCATAATGGCAGATGGTGCCACCAGGAAGCTGGATCTTCCTTAAATTGGCAAAGGAAGTAGGATCCTCCGAAGAACTGATCGCCATCAGTAGGTTGGACCTTCTTTGATGAAAATTGGGAATGGAAGGATCCGAGACCTTACAGGTGACGTCCGATTTCCCGAAGTGGATCATCTCGGATAAGCGACTACCAACCTCGCCTCGAAGTGGATCATCTCGGATAAGCGACTGCCAACCTCTTCTGGGAACACACATCAGCTGCCCCAGTTTGTTCCTCCTGCTTAGGATTAAAGTTTCGACTGGGAAAAAACAAGAGGCAACTTCGTGTCTCTTTCATCAAGTCACAAGATTGGCGAACATAGCTCACTGCGATGCAAACTGAAACAAGTTAGCAGTAAGTCAAAGGAAAAGCTGCAAAAACGCTAAGTCAAATTCTTTAGGGCGAAGCAATTTATATCCGATTCAGTTAAGGATTGATTTCAGTTAAGCAGAGGATAACCTCGCATGCATAGTGATCATGGGCTAACTCAGCATAAGCCATGTCCTAGCCTCACCTATATGGCTAAGCCAGACTGACCCTGAGGAACACAGTCTTAGCCCCACCGATATGGCAAGACTGGCTCAACCTTGGAGAGACTAAGTCCAAGTTTTGCCTAAATGGCGAACTTAACAAGCATGCAATGATTTTCCTTTGTTCAAAAGATAGCTTCTCTGGGAAGCTGGGCTGAACCCTTCTCTGCAGATCAGTCCAATACAAACAAAGGACAAGGGAAATCAATCCCTGAGGCAGCTATTAAAGCTAAATTAAGGGAGTTAAACTCCCTAAAAGTGATCAGGCTATTGGTGAAGTCTCAGGATGACCGATACTTACCGGTCCTTGGCCGGGTAATGACCAGAGTGGGCATTCCCACTAGTTCAGAGATCTGAGTATCTCTCTCTAACAACCAAGAGAAGAGAAGAGTAGACAGAGCAGACTACTTCTCTTCAGAGGACCTCAGGTGTCCTATTTATAGGCCTCATGGTCTGAGCGCTGCCGCTTCAAGCATAGAAGCGTGAGCGCATTTAAGGCATTTATTAAGCCTTGAGGAAAGGAACGGTTTCTTTCCTCGAAACCGTGCAAGGAGGAAATGATCTCCTTCATAAAGGCATTTATTAAGCCTTGAGAAAAGGAACGGTTTCCTTGAAACCGTTCAAGGAGGGAATATTCTCCTCGAAAACGCACAAAGGAGGAATGATCTCCCTCGATTAATGCAAGAGAGATTATTCTAACCTCGAAAAGGAGCAATCCTTCTCGTGATTGGCCGAAAGCAGTTGGCCTCGGAAAGGAACAACATTCCATAGCGAACTTATCCGGGAGACTCAGACGCGGAGCTACCAAGATGCGAAGCTACCCAGACGCGAAGCTACCCAGAGTCGCGAATCTATATGATTCTTTGGCGAATCTATCCCAAAGCAGGATTAAAAGCAAAGCTGAACTCAACCACCATGGCGATGTTCGTACTTCACATACCACCGATCAAAGCAATTCAAAGTATTTCAAAGTCTGAGCCATTGCAGACTTTCGAAAACTTTGAAGGGGTTCTTGTTGACACTCTAAAAAAGACAAGATTCTTACTAGCCTGAACAATGTCTAAACTTTTGACATTTACGAAAGACAAGTGAAAGACAAGCTGACGACCAATTCTGTACTTGTTGACATTTACAAAAGACAAGCAACAGATAAGCTGACGACCAGTTTTCACCCATCTCCGAGGGACAAGGAAGCAACTTGGACTCTACTGATCAGACAGTAAGCCCAAATTGTCTCTAAAAAGACCTCAGCAGGTCTAAGATGCTAGCACTTAGCATCACATGAGCCCAAAGAGACAACCTCGCTTGAGAGGCTAAGATCATCCAACTTCTCCTTGAAGCCATTCACAGCTCCGCCATGAAGCTAACTTATAGCTTTGCCTGAAGTGCTCAGTTAACTCCGCAGAGTTAGCTTCGCTTGAAGTCACACACAACCGCGCAGAGGATGTTCGGTAGCTTCGCCACAGACGATATCTAGCTCCGCTAAAGAGCTGTTTTCTGACTTCGCCACATGTGCCTTCCAGCTCCGCTGTGAGCTCGACGCGGGCAGCGCCACTGCGGGTCCATCATGGTCAACCTTTGACCAATTAAATCTCTAGATGAGATCAAATCTAATCAGGATTGAGATCAAATCTAATCGAGATTAAATCTGAGATCAAATTGGCAGTTGATTGCCATAATCTCTTGACTCTCCTAAACGAGTAGGAGGATCAGGGGAAATCTTCCAACTATATGGAAAGGATCAAAACAGATCAAGAGGATCAACCGACCTGCTATTTCTAGCTTCGCAGAAGCTGATCCCAGCCTCGCAGCAAGGCTACTTTTCAGATTTAAACAGATTTGATTCAATCTGTTTCTATATTTTCAAGGGACAATTATACCCCTGCTCCCTTATAAATAGCCCACCAGGGGCACAAGGAGAGGACACATGCAATACGCTCCAGAGAGACAACAGACTTCTCGAGAGGACGCACCGCGCACAAACAGAGATCTACTCTCTTGCTTCCAAGAATTCAGAGACTTCAGAGAATCACTCTCTAATCAGGGTGCTGATACCCTAATACCTTCCTTCCTCTCAAGGAATTTTCAGAACCAGGCGAGAAGGAATTCCTAAGCGAAGGCGGTTTTGAGAAGCAACAAGAGGGTTCTACCAACCTTCTGTTCTCCGATTCCCCGAACCAGGTGAGAAGGGAATCTCATCGCTCGCATCGTCAAAGGGACAAAGTGGTCGCGCGCTGACCAGACTCCTATCGGCACACTTCTCCAGAATCTCAGAGGAGATCTACTTGTAATCTTTTGTGTTACTTGTAATTTAGCTCCTCTACACTTTTTTGTAAGTTTTTCCCTTTGCAAGTCAATGGAAACAGAATGTATATCACATATATATATATCCTTATTGTTGATTTTTCCCCTTTGTTCATGATTGACAAAAAGGGGGAGAAAGATTTTGAGTTTATATATACATATTTGTGTATAAAATGGGGAGAATGTTTTGAAAGTTTAAACAAAAAGGGGGAGAAGGTTTTGAGAAAAAGGATTTTGGATTTATGCATGTTTCTTTCACCTTGTTGATGCATATATAGTTGTTTAGTTTCATGTACTTCATTGAATATCTTATTATTTTTTGTTATGCATGAGCTAAGGGGGAGCTTCTAAGATGCTTAACTTTAATCCATGCAATATAACTCCATGATTTTTGTCATTATCAAAAAGGGGGAGATTGTTTGCCCAAAGGCCATCACCTTAGTTTTGATGATGATTAACTCATGTAGTTATAGTACTAATGATCTTGTGTTTAATTAGTCTCAAATATTTGATCAAGATCTTAGTAGGTGTTTAGCTTCAACAAAGGATTTCAAGTCAGTTCTTGGAGCTAGCACGTGTTGATTCAAGAGCTTATGCATCAAGACTACATCAAGTACTCATGAGGAGTCTAGCTCATTGGATTATGTTTTGGACCAAGTCAAGAAGGAGAAGAAGATTTTCAAGTGAAGACCTAAAGAGAAGACTTATGTTTAGGTTGTTTTGTTAAGATTTTGTTTATAGATGAAATGTAAAGGATAGATTAGTTTGTGGATTGCTCAAGTATCATATAAGCTCACACACAAGATTTAGATGTGGTTTCATAAAAGAGATTTCGTTTTGGAAAATACCGTTTTGGTTTTTAAGCTTCAAAGTATATATGTATTTTATCAAAACTTTATTTAGAGCTTAATGTCAAAAACATAGTTATTTCATCAGATATTTGTAGTACATCATATCCATACACACTAAGCTTTAAAATATTTAGAATATCTTGTTTTTGTATTTGGAGAAGTTTTGAAAAATCAATTTGGAAAAATACAGTGTTTTAAGCCAAAATTTCTAAGTCACAAAAATAATTCAAAATATTTGTAACATATTTTGATTTTACTCAAACATGTTTGTATATCAAAGTATAATACTGAACTTATTTTTGTAGATTTTTTGTGGATTTATGGGATTTTATTAAAGGAAAAAAAATAAGTTTTTAATCTCCAAAACATGTTTTCTGGCCTTCTGCAGGTCGACCGCACGGTCGACCGAGACAGAGGTCAGTAGACCGGACAGTCGACCGACATGCACAAAACGTGCACAGGTTGGGCTGGTCGACCGCGCAATCGACCGCCAGAGAGTGTCTGCCATCTGAAAATGGCCCGGTCGACCGGGCAGTCGACCGCTAGGCCATTGCCCAGTTGGCGGTCGACCGAGCTTCCCAACGGTCGGAAATCCGACCGTTGGCGGTCGACCGGGCAGTCGACCGTCAGCAGCCACAGCTGCTGAGTTGGCTTCCAACAGGCAGATTTTTGGAGTCTACAAAATGGGGCTCCTTTGGGCTGTTTTAGATAAGATTTTTGGAGAGTTTGAAAGCCAGTTTTTCCTATCTATTGTAGAGGTTTTCTCCACTTGTTTTGTGCTAATACTTCTATATCAAAAGGAGAGTTTTTCAAGAGTGTTTTCAAAAGTGATACTTTGAGTTTTTCACCACCACAATCAATCCAAGTTTTCTCACAAACACTTGAGCTTTTCATTGCTACATCCATCCTATAGGAGAGTTATTGTGAGAATTGTTTTAGGTGATCAAAGTTCTGTGATCACCAAAGTTTTCATACTTTGTATTTGAGGAGGCGGACTTGCGGTCGTTGTTTCGAGTTCTAGTGAGAGCTTGATGTAGAGGTACGGCCTCGGTAAGCTAGTATGCTTACGGTGTGTAGTTTTTGCGGGAACAAGAGAGGGACTAGAGAGTCCAAAGAAGTTCTAGTGTGAACTCGCTTGTAGGTGTTGCGGCACCAGTGATCCGGTGGGATCGATTTATAGTGGAAATCCTTCATAGTGTTGAAGGTGGGGACGTAGAGCAAGTGTGCTCGAACCTCGAAACAAATCACCCGTATTTGCGATTGCTCTCTCTATCTCTCACTTATATTTATATCTTGCATGCTTATATTGCTTTCATCTTTATATGCTTGATATATATTTGTGCTCATATTGATACATGTTTGGGGATTATTTGCTCATACTTGTATTCAACCAAGAAAGTCATAGTGGCACCTCAACTCTTATCTAGAGAAATCTTGAGGAGTTAGTCCAGAGCCCTTCACGGGGAATCCGTCTACACTCTTGTGGTATACTTGTGTGTTGTGCATAATAGTTTTTAGTTTGCATAAATAGTTTTAATCCGCATTAATTCACCATTAGATTAGCTAGTCAGCTATTCACCCCCCAGGTGATTTCAATAGATATCAAGAAAATTTTCCTGCAGTAGACATATAAGTGGCCCTGGACTCTGCTCAAGAAAGTAGAGCCAAGAGCCCTCGGATTTGCTACATTCAAGTGGCAATCTGAATGAACTACTAACCTGTATTTTTGCAGGTTGGTTGTATTATATAGCTATTTATTTCCTTGTTTGACTCACTGTACATACATTTCTAATTCAACAATAAAAGGTTGATTATAAATGCTAAAAAACAGTTTAGATTTTGCATTTAGGAACGTGTCTATTTCGTTACATTTTCTATTTACTGTTGAAAAGTGCTGGAACCAAGATATGTGCGCATAACATTAGTATAAGGTTTATTCTTATATGAAATATTGCATGAGTGTTACTTTTTCTATATACTTGTACACTGCACTAAACTGAATTAAGGGCTTATCCTTTAAACAAGATAAGATGGGGAAGTCATTACCCTCTCTTAGCTCACAAACAATCTCCTCACTCACTAACCCAAGCCTAACTAAAACAGAGTAGATGTTGGCCCTAGGGACATCTCGGACTCAATAAGAGACTGACCTAAGGAGAAAATTAATTTGAATTTGACTCTTGCCAAATCGGTGTCAAAGGTTGGGGATTGAGGGGCGAAATCCCGAAGGCTGGTAGTTTAGCTTAATTAGGCCCGTTGCTTCTAAGCATGGATACCTCCCACCAATCTTGTCCCTACCTAGCCGATTAACTTGTGGTTAGATTTAGCAATATACCCCCATGGACAGTCTAACCAGTTAGGAGTCGTCTAGGTCTAAGGTCTACCATAACTTAGGTTAGATTTTTTTTTTATTTGTTTATTTGTTTGTTTTCTTTATTTGTTTTTAACATTTCTTGTATGGTATGGCTTATAACAATAATTTTTCTAATTTTAATGGTAATCCATGTTACACCCCGACCTCTTTTTAGATATTACCAACCTGGCATATCATAACTATAACAAACCTAGTATGTCGAATTGGTCTTATCCTAATCAATACATGCCCCAGTCCTAATACTATGAACAAGACTTAAATAATCATCACTACTCTTTACAGAGCCAATGGGGACGCAACTCCCTGATCATATTGTGAACCACCTTACCAACACCCAGCTTCATATGCTCCTTCTCCTGAGCAACCATTAGAAGAATCAATTGACTGGGAAAAGAGGATGGAAGCCTTAGAAGAGCTTGAGTGATGTATTCAAATTCTAGAAAACTCAACCGCTAAAGTTTTCAAATCACACATCCTTACTATATTTTTCAAGAAGAACATATCGACTTAGAAAAGAGTATGGAATCCATGATTTAATTCCAAAGTGATCCACTCGATATGATAAAAGGAAGACTTAATCGATTGGAAAACATGCCTAGGAATAAGGAAACTCTCCCTACCCAATATTTGACTATCCCGACACTTCTAGCCACATTGATGAAAACCAAGAATCATGGTACCTTGAAGACTTTAACCAAGATTCAATTTCATCACATAACCTTTAACTTGACCAATATCAAACCATTGATGAATTAGCAAGTTTTTATTTTAATAAGATTGAACTTGATTGTCAATGTGAACCCGATCCCCAACTTTATGATTCAGTTCCCATCTTTGAATCTATATTTACTCTGGTATTCTTACCCAACTTGGACCAATTTCCCGAGATAACATTTTTATTCTCATACCCATAGATCTAGAAATTGAATCACTAATTTGAGATAGTCACATTCCATTGATGGGAAAAGAATGTGAATTTTAATTCTTGGATTTGGACTCGACTTTTGAACCAAAACTAACTCTCTAACCCAAAGTTTATTTTCCCGAGTTAGTATTGATTCCTGAGTCTATCATTCTTGAGCCCAAGTCAACCATTCCACCAAGTTACATTCTTTTGTTGGACATAGGTATAGACTATGATGACTCCGTGATAATTTTTCAAGACTGGTCATGTAAAGGGAATAAGTTTCATGATAGGATCTTTCATGATCCTATTCATACTGGGGACTATAAATATGTAAATAAAAAAGAGGTCAATAAAGGCGGGTTCCGTGAACCACCACATTATCTTGATTGGGTAGCAACACTTGACCCAATCCGACCACCACTGGAACCACCACCTTAAGGTATATTTCCTTTCCTTTCTTCTTTTCATGCATCTATGCATTCATTCATACATTGAGGACAATGCATGAGATAGGTATGGGGGAGGGTTCTAACATAACATAGGTTTTCTTTTTATTTAAAATAAAAAATTAACATTTTTTTAAAAATTTTTTGAAAAGAGAGCAATATTTTGACAAATATTTTTGTAAGAAATTAAGTTAATTGTAAGGAATAGGAGAATCATAATTATGATTTCTTATACTTGGTCAAAATAAGATGACTTGTTGATTTATAGGGTTAGAAAGAAAATTGGAAATACAGTTTAGTCTTGATTTTTACCTTGATGAAATATGCATGCTTTATACGCTTGCATACTTAGGGTTCAAAAATAAAGATTCTTATGCCTTATATATAAAAAAAGAAAAGAAATTATATATATACGTATATCAAAAAATTCTCTGATTAAGCTGGGTATTTGTGCCTCATAAAGCATGAGTATTCACGCCTAAAAGTGATCCATATATAAAATTTTTAGTTTTGTGGCCTTATTTGCTTGAGTCCATAAGTCTTTGGGGTGTTTTTCTCACCCAGTGCCCTAAGACCCTTTGGATTGGGAGTCATCGATTAAAGGCTCGTTACATGGTGTAAAGCCCCGATCCCACGGATACGGAGACGTTATGGCGACGTACATACGCAGGGCGGAGATACCCTCACGTACGTATGCTAAGCCTCAGTACAAGGAATAGCCTCCATATATACAAGAGTTCCAGCATTAAATAAGTACAAGAATACCTGGAAAAAGAGGTTAGTGATCATAACAGTATGAAAATAGGGATAAATAAGAAAAGAAACAAATCACAAAAATACCTATGAATGGTCTCGATGATGAGTCTCCTATGTGAATCTAAAGAAATATATGGCAATACGATAACTCGAATCTCTAACCTGGGCCCGCAAACCCAGGGTCGTCAGAAAGCGACCTAGTGAGTGATAAAATAAAGGAGACAGTAATATGTATTATAGTAATACAGGAACGATAATAAGATATAATACATATTTATGTATCAGTGATACCATAATAGGAGTTTAATAATCAGGAGAATCTATCACCAACTAGCATTTTATCATCGGGTCATGTCTACAGTGGTCTCACGTTTTATATAATAAATAATGTTGTATAGTGGTGACGTGATAGAAATGAACGTGTAGAGGTGCATATGCAACATAACCATATATGTGTTATGCATATACAATAATGATGTCTACAAGGTATACGAAAGCAGAATATATGCAATGCAGAGTATACATTTACATGAGTAGTATGCCACCAGAGAAAGTGTAACATATACCAGGTAAGGTAACAAAGTATACAGGTAACATGATAGCGGATAAATTATCAGGAATAGTAACAAGTACATCTAAACAATAGTATACATATATCAGGCAAGTCATGTTATTTATACAATACTAACAATCAGTACCACCTGGTATTTTAATCAATCACTTCTAGTGTTCCATACCACTGGCAGTTCATACTGGAGCCCGCACTCCAGTAGAACCCATCCGGACATGATATACGGGTAGCATTATCCAAATGAGAGAGTGACCAAATAATAAGTGTTGCTGACGTTACTATTGTTAGGTTATTTAATGTATCATGTACTGGGTCTGAATAGCATGCGCACTGAGGAATGCCTCATCATGCCAACACCCTGCGATGTGGGATTCTAGAGGTGGCCCCTATAGATTCAAGAGGTAGCCCCACCATGTATGTGGTGTGGCACTTAGTTCCGTGTGGCACTTAGTTCCACACACCATGTGCCTAACGTCAGCATCACCGTGCGTATAACGGGAATACAATATAACAAGAATACTGAGTCTGGTCAGTAACAATATCAATAACAAGAGCACCAAGGCATCCTCGTCACCAAACACCAGGCGGGGTGAGGATTCTAGAGGTGGCCCCAATGGATTCAAGAGGTGGCCCCACCACGGATAGGTGTGATGTGGCACTTTGCTTCTGTGGGGCTTAGTTCCACACATGTTCCGCCGGACGCTGGCGTGACTGTGCTAATAACTGGTATATTAGAATACAAGTATGAACTACATTGTATATCAAGTACTAGAATAGTACATGAACACATCGCATATCAACAGCTCATGTATCCAATAACGGGAATATCAATATCAATAACGGGAAACAATCATGCAACGTGGATACATGAATATACATGCAACGAAATACAAGTAATATGAACGGTGATCCATATGACAAGAATATAGAAATAATCAATGTACGTATACCAGTAAATATATGTAACAGTGATATGTGAACATGATATAACTGTGTACCGAGCATCCATGTAACAATGATACCAATATATGAAATGACGGTGTACAGTGAATTGGTGTATCTATATATCAGTGGAACATGAATAAGAAGGTATTGTGGTACGTGTATTATCGTATCCAAATATCGTTAATACATGAACATGCTATAATAGTGTCATGTATATCAGTGTCTGAGTAACAGTGATGGAATAGCAGTGCATGTAGTAATGGTGTCCAGTGTGAGTCAAGTAACGGTGATCAAGCCCTATAATCGACTAGTAGATCTCCCTATTTGTATTAAATATTACAACATTATTTATATGATCAAGATCATAAAATTATTACATAAATCTATGTTAATCATCAATTTATTAGTTAATTTACTTAGTAAAAGTATGAACTTATAATATTTAGACAAGTCATCTATATTTATAATAAATCAAGAATTCTATTTAATTCTATTTACAAGGATATTCTGATAATTACGGTCAAGTTAATTAAACATGATAACTATAATTTATAAAGTAAAACACTCACAAACTGGCTATGGGAAGGTAGCTCTCTTTTTACGATCGCAATGATTTCAGGATCGTCCAATTCGGAGTCCGAATGTTCCAAATATTGCTCGAACACTTATTAGATTTAAGAACGGGTTTGGGCTCTGAACGGGTCGGGTTTGGATCCAATACCCATACCCAATGACTTAAGTGGAAGTGGTTAATGGGTTAATGGGTTAATGGTTAGGGTTTATTGGGTAATGGGTTTGGGGTTCTTGAGATGGGTTCACACTCATTATGGGTATGGGTGTGAACCCATCCGGGTACAGTAGAAGTAGCAACAGCATCTACTGCTGCTGCTGCGTGCACGCGCAGGCCGGCCAGCTGGTGCCTGCGGCGGTCCCGGCCGCCAGCGGCACAGTGGTGCGTCAAGAGCCAAGAAAGGGTGAGGAGAAAGGGAGAGAGAGGAAAAGAGAGATGGGGGAAGAGTGGGTGAGAAATTTACAGTAGAAGAAGGAGAAGAAGAAGAAAGAGAAGAAGAAGAAGAAGAGAGAAGAAGGGCGGCGACGCCCGGTGGGGGCAGCGGCCACCGGCCGCCTGGCTGTGAGCGATGAGTCAGGCCCCGGGGCCTTGAACAGAGAGAGATAGAAGTGAGGAAGAGAGGAAGAAAGAGAGAGAAAGAAAAAGAGAGGAGAGAGAGAAAAGAGAGAGAGTGAGAGTGAGGGAGAAAGAGATGAGAGAGAATTAGGGATAAATTAGAGAGAGAAAGAGAGGGGAAAGATTTAAAATAAAAAAAAGGGAAAGGCGGTGGTCTAATGGCGGTGGGGGAGGATTCGGGAAGAAAGGAGAAGAAACGAAAGAGATAGATTAAAAAAATATTTTATTATTATTTTTATTGGCCCAATATTGGACTAGCTTCGAAGGGCTCCCAAAAATTTGTAAAATAGTAAATATTATACTGAGGATTAATGTGAAGTCAGATTCATGAAATCTTGTCCGATTTGCAAGTTAAAATCCCTGGAATGTATCTCTCGATACTAGGCGACACCGGTTTGGCCCGATTTTGGAATAATTCATAAAAATCTCTAAAAATATCCTAACATAGAGAATATGATTCTAAGGCACAAGGTGAAAGCCGATTCTAAAAATTTAACTCCATTTGCAAATGAAAAATCTTAGAGCCAATTATCGGTATTGGTCGATACTGACTATGGAGATTTTCCAAAATAATCCAGAAAAATTTCAGAAAATTCTGAAAAATTTAAAAATATAGAAAATGATACCTGAAACTAAAACTGGCTCAATTTGACTAGCAAAAAGTTAAATCAATTCTGTACGCCGTATCAAGCACTGATACTGTGATACGTATATCAAGGAACGAGGGGTTACACATGGACAGATTAGAAAGCCTAATAGAACTAAGGAATAATATCACAAAAATAAAAAAAGAAAAGAAAAAAATAAGGCATAAGAGTTAAAGTTAAAGAGCCCCGGTCAAAATTTCACGGTCACAAAGGTGCATATAACTTAGGGTAATATAATAGACTAGATAAGAAATTCAGTTTGACTCCTTGGCTTAATTGATAAAATTTTTTTGAATAATGATTAAGTTTAGGAACGAAAATTTCAGTTTTCCTATAACTTATAGATTACTTAATTCTTACAATAATACTTCAAATATTTTTCTCTTTCAAAAGTGTTTTCAAAATACTAATACTTTGTTTCTCTTTCTTTATGAATTTTATATGTGTAATCCACTGAAAACCGTCACGGGGCAAAACTCCTTCTCTAGGAAAAATCTGGAGGTTTAACGGCTTGTTGTATATGCTCAGTGCAATATCATAACCTACAAAAGTTGTCTAATAATTTTTTGTTTAGTTTTGTTGTTTTGCTCAAGGACGAGCAAAAGATAGGTGTGGGGGTGTGATCGAACACATATTTTGCATTTTTTATTACACTCTTACATTTATCATATAATAAATTGCTAATTTCCTTTTTAAATGTCTATTTTATAGAAGATAATCATGAAGAGAAAGAGGATTAAACCAAATAAATATCAGTTAAAATCAGATTTAACTGGATCTATTTGGTTAGCTGACTAGATTTAGTAGAATAGATCAAGGATTGGAGCAAATGTTCAGCTGAAGATCAGAGCAAATTTGGAAGATAACACCAAATGAAAACTAGTAAAATTCAGATTTTTATAAATCCATTTTGTCTAAATTCAAAATCTAAAGTGATAAATAGATAGAGAGAAAATCAACGGATGAGATGAAGCAATTTTGACTCAGATTCTGACTGGATATATTTTAGTATTTGAATCATAACAATCGCTACGAAAACTCAAATCTAATGATTCAAGATGATCCAGAAAGAGAACTTTAAGGGTTATAACTCTTAAGTTGATTACTATTTCTAATTCTATCATTTGATAAGTTATATTTAGCAATCAACACGCCAACAAGCTGCAGATTAGAACTGAATATTAACATCAATCAAGTTTGGAGATAAGGGGAGGATTCAAATTCAGAAATAGCCAACTCTCCCTATCTTTTAACTCATTTCCTTATCCATTTCTATGCTATAAATACTCCACACATCATAGGCAGAGAAACGATCAAGCAGAGATAGATTCTTAGGACAGTTTTTTATTCTTTTTAGGGTAGGTTTTTATTTCATTTTATATATTTTTTATTTTTTTGTAAGCATAGGCCAGACTAAGATTCATGTAAGTAAGAGAGAGAGAGATTTATGTTGAGAGTGACACTGATGTAACTTCCTCCTTTCTTCCATCATTTCAGCAAGCAATAAAAGGTAACTTTTTTATATCCTTTATTTTCATTTTCTTCTTCTTCTTTCTACTCTTCCTTTTTCGATTTTAATGATAGTCCAAGTGAGTCAAATAGCATCGGTATTGCCTTGCCTTAGCGAGTGCCATCGATAGCGCATGATGATGGATTCTATGCTCGTATCATTTCATACTTGCTCGAAGAAGCTTTGATGATGTAATATGAATTAGGACTTAGTTAATCTTATGAGTTATGTACTGATCACCTCCAAATCAAGGTAAACATGTAAGGATTTCAGGTAAGTCATCAACCGAAAAAAGGTAAGTATTTATTTTAGGTTTTCTTTCTTTTCCTTTAATCTTTAGTTTTGATCACCTACATCACCAAATCTCTACTATTTTTCACTTTCTTTTTACAAAATCACCATCTCCTTCTATCTACCACTTTCATAATTTAACATAACTTATTTTCTTTCTTTTCCACAACTAAAAGAAGAACTTTAACTAATTTCTGTAATTTAAAAGAGAACTTGTAAAAAGCTTCCATCGCTAGTCCCTCCTTGAGGATCACGACCCGAATGGCTACTTGCTATTATGGTAGCATTGAGTACCTTACACTTCTATTTTGTATTTCTGAAATCTGTATTTCTGTGTGCAGGTTCCATCTCAATCAACCACAAAGGCCATCTTGTAAAATTTTGCTATGAAAGATTAAATATTTCAAATTTTGTAAATAAGAATGTTTAGATTCCAAATGCTATTAACCCCTTTGAACCCAAGAAGATATGGATATCAAAATTTATACCATTATTTTTGATATAGGAGTAGGCTCTGACAAGATGTAAGAGTATTGGTGCCTTGTGGTGGATGCAATCGGAGCTTGATAGATAAATTAGTGTATGCATCACAATCAAGGTATTTAAGTGGGAAGACCACCTCGTTTTGAAGAAATGGAGGTTAGTTCTATCAGTTTGGTAACTATCTCTATACTCCATATTATGGTTACATATACTTTAATTGGATAATTTCTTAGCATATCATAGTTTGCATATTTTGATCATATGTTCATGTGCAAATCTTGTTAAAACTTGTGTTATACAAGTACAACTCTTGAGACATGTTCTGTTACTTGATTCTAATGGTTTACATGTTCTGTTGCTTTTGTGGATTCATTCTATATTTGATTGTACTAGTATGTCCTTTTTGATGATTCTTGCATGTTATTATGATATATCATGTTTATGAAAAAGAATTTCATTTGAGTTTTGATGAGTGATTTGAAGCTTTATTATTTTATCTTCATAAATATTTTTTTACATCGCTCATGTGCATTCATCTTTTTATTTATTCATGATTTCATATTCATGAGCTTGTATGTGCTTTAAGGATTTTGAGTGACAATTCTTGTGTGATGTGCATGTTTCATGAGATCTATGAATTGGTTTATATTTGAAGAATATTGAACTAGTTTTTAAAACTATTTTAAATTAGTTTTTTTATTCTTCACTTAGTAATGTTTTCAATCTATATTAAACTACTTTCAAAATCATTATTTTTAAACACTTTTACCCTTTAAAGGGCGGATGGTTGGGTGATCATACCTTTTATATGTCTTAATGGTTATTTTTTTGACATATGCATGTAGGTTGGTGTTTCAATTAGTTATACACATGATTCTCATAATTATTTAATTTTATATACTCATTCTTATTTAATTATATGTTTGCATCATATTTGCAAGTGGTATTAAATTTTTATTGATATCATACATATATATGATTGATTGTGTATATTTTAATAATGTCCATACATATTTTTATTGCACAATTAGGGTTCATGCTAAACTTTATTTTATTCAAATATTGGCATATTGTTACAGGATTATGCATTGGTTTTGTGGTTGTTTCATAAAAGGGGATAATTTTTTAATTGATATCTTTTCTTACTCCCATTCCTTTGAGAAAATATTTCTTTTTAGCAAAATATTCATATTTTATATTGGTTTCAATTATTACAATTGGTATCTACATTTCATATTATTTTTCTAATTAGTTTCGATAATTCAATTTACAAGTAGTATTAGAAGTTTCTATTGGTATCTTTTTAAAAGCAAATTTCAATAGCTTTCAAAATTTGTTTTGATATGTTTTGCCTAAATGCAAGAGAGAGTAAACTTAATGTCTCCTCTATATGTAAATTTATGTTGAGTGTATTGTATAAAAAAGAGGTTGACCTCTCCTCTCTATATCGGACACGTGTGTAGGGATAGCTTAATATCTCCTTCTTTACATTGTATATTATGCTAATGTAAGTTAGAGCTGAGTCATCCCTTCTCCATGTAATGCAAGTACTCAAGGAGAGTTAACTTAACGTCTTTCCTCTTCATAGATGTATATCGCATATACTTTTATCATGTTTCTTTCCCCTTTGTTGATGAATTGACAAAAAGAGTGAGAGAAATTTAGAATTTATTTATGCATGTTATGCTCGTATTTATACATATATGTGTTTTATTAAGCTTTAATAAATATCTATATATTTATTTGTAATACATGAGTCAAAGAAGAGAAATTTAGAGTTTATATATGCATATTATGTTTATGTTTATGCATATATGTTTGTGTGTTATTAAGCTTTATTGAATATCTATATGTCTATTTATGATGCATGAGTTAAGGGGGAGCTTTTTCAAACTTTTTCCTATCTATGCATATAACTACATGAGTTTTGTCATCATTAAAAAGGGGGAGATTGTTGGCCCAAGGCCCTCACTCTAGTTTTGATAATGATTAACTCATGTAGTTATGTACTAATAATTTTGTGTTATTTAGGTTTCAGATATTTAATCCAGACGTAGTTGGTGTTTAGCTTCAACAAAAAATTCAAAGTCAAATTTTGAAACTAGCACGTGTTGATTCAGGAGCTAAACTTAAAGATCGCATCAAATACTCAAGGAGGAGTCTAGCTCGATGGAATCAAGTTGGATCAAGTCAACATTGAAAAGAAGATTTATTCAAGAGAAGACTTGAGTCAAAAGTTTGAAAGCTTAGATTCTTGTATAAAAAGTAGATTAGTTTTGATGGCTCAAGCTTATACACGCACGCAAAAGTTTTTTCAGTTTAAACCGTTTTTGGTTTTATGAATAGATTTCATGAAAAAAGTTCGTATCGTATTACATGTGTATTGGATTCTATACATATATATTGAGCTTCATATAAGTTTGGATAACTTGTTTTGTATTTATGCTAGCTTTGAAAAAACTAGATTTTCATTTAATGTCTAGCTCATAAAAAAAAAGATTTTGGTTTCAAGATTAAATTTTTATATCTTAATAATAAGTTCACATGTTTGTAATATGTGTTGATTTTTTATCATATCTTTGTACTTCATTGAATTTACATGAACTTATTTTGATTTATTGAGAATTATTGATATTTAAATTGGGATTAAAAAAGATGTTTTAATGCTTCAAAATTTTAGTTTTTGTGCTAGTGCCGATTGACCGTACGGTCGACCGATAGCGGTGCCGGTTGACCGACATGCACGGACGTGCACAGCCTATGAGGGTGAGAGCTCGATCGACCGATCGGTCGATCGCAGTAGAGAATGGCTGACCGACCAGTCGACCGACTATGTCTACAGACCTCACGGGTTTTCCGATCGACTGGTTGGCCGACCGTTTTGTTGAATCTACTCGATATCCTTCTAAATTTTGGCCATAATATTTTATTCTGATATTTAATTGATAGTATTCAAATTGAAATACAAATATAACTTCAATGGTTAAATTTCTTATTAATGATTGTTTTCTGATTCAAACGTTAAAGATTTCAAATATTTGTATGACATCAGTTCATGTTCTAAAAACAGCTTACAGTTTTTTGATTTGATAAATTTTAGTTTTTTGATCATAACTTTTTACTATTATCAGATCGATTTGATTTAAGTTGCCTTAGAAAGATAACTATAATATCTACATATTCTACCTATATACCTATTTCTAAATACTAAAGTTTTGGGCCTCAAAATAATACTCCAAGTTGACCTATTGCACAGAATTGGGTCTCTGGACGGTCGATCAGGCTCCAACGGTCAGTAATTTGACCGTTGGACGGTCAATCGAGTAGTCGATCGACAGGCGGATTCTAACAGTTTTTGACCCCAATGGCCAGTTTATCTATTGGCCTATATGTAGGGGTTTTTTGGTGTGTTTTTCTTAATTTTTTTCAAGAGCCTATTTTTCCATCTTCGACGGAGTTTTCTCAACAAGTTTTAGAGCTTCATTTACATATAAAAGAGAGTTTTTAAGAGTACTTCTCTTGGTTTTTCAAAAGAAATTTTCTTGAGTTTATTCACTTCCAAATCCATATAATTTGCTCACACAAGTTTGAGCTTTCATTGTCAAATCTATCCTATAGGATCCTTATTTGTGAGAGTATTTGTTTGTGATCAAGAGTGTTAATCACAAGGTTTCTTTTCTTGTACTCGTGGAGTTGGAGGTTGCAGCCTCGATGAGCTTGTAGGTTCATGTGTTATTCTTGTGGGAACAAGTAAGAGACTTGTGGGTCTGAAAGTACTTGTTGGTGTTGCGATACTGAGTGATCTTGCAGGATCGCATTATAGTGAAAATCCTTCATTGTAGTGAAGGCAAGAACGTGAGCATGTGGCTCAAACCTCTAAACAATTCTCCTGTATTTACGATTTCTTATCTCTCTCTTTACTCATTTGTGTTTATATATTTTCATGCTCATTTGTTCATGTGTTTATATACTTGATATTACTTGTGTTCAATTGATATACATGCTTGAGATTGCCTAATTGTTTAATATTGTTTACTTGCTTTATTTAGTGTAGAATTATTAATTTAAATTTTTAATTCTGCATTCGATTAGCATATCACCTATTCACCCCTTCTAACTGATCACATTGATCTGATCCGTCGTGATACGTGTAGGATCCTGATCGAGCGACTGTTCATTCTCCTAGGGTTAAAAAGGCAATGCTATAAGGCTTTGGGTATTCTTTTCCCAAATCTCTAAATCTTTTTCTTCCTTAACTTCTTCTGATCTTATGGCTCTTAGATCTCAATCATTTTCCTTTTTTCTGTTGTGATGAAAATGGGAGAGAAATCTGGTACAATGGGAGGTGCGGACAAAGGGAAGGCCGCTGTGAAAGAGAAAGGGAAGAGAGCCTCTCATCGTACCAGGACCGGGATGGACTTCGATTCAAAGACCTCCAAGCTCCGCAATCAGGAGGAGGTGAATAAATATTTGGTGAGTTATGGCTTTTGCTTGAACCCTGATCGAAGGGGAAACTAGCACCCAAAAGTGCGTATTATGTGAAATCAAATGAAAAGCTCGAATGTGCTAATGTACGCTCGATACTTCCGTTATAGCATTGGCTTAACGGGTCGAATCCACAGGGAAGGGAGGCGATAGAAGCATTAACAGTCTCTATTCACGTCAGTTGTTAACACTTCTTCTTTATTGAAAGAATGAAAAAGAAAGTGAAAAGAAACGAAAAGGAAATCCAGAATGTGGTAGGTGAGGAGAGTGATGAAAACGGCGAAGAAAACAAGAGTGAAGCGTGGTTTGAAAAACAAAATAGAAAATAGAATGGAACAAGGATGAACTAAGAAGGATGGTAAAAACACCGATAGAAAAATGAGAAAAGAGTTCGGAAAATGATTTCTAAATCAAGCTTAAAGAAAACTCATGGCTACTAACTACTAAATGCTCCACTAACCATGCTAACCTCTTCGAGATAGTTGCCTCACATTTTGATCCTCGGCCATCACAATTCTTGGATCCAAGAGACGATACAAAGCATGGCTCATGGATGGTTCATCACATTCAAAACATTGCATCAAGAACAAGCTAATACAAGCATCACTCATTACACTACTAGCATGAAATAAAAGAGCATGAAATAAAAGAGAGTTAGCTTGGTTAGCAAGTTAGCAAGTTAGATATTAGAACCCATCATCTTTGGCCATCAATGGCTCTTGCAAGAACAAGGCCTTGTAGAGGCAACCCGATTCATGTGGATTATCAAGTAAGTGGTTAGATAGTTAGTGGTTAGTAGTTAGATTGCCATGAGAAGAAAAACTAGTAAGAAATCATGTAGAAGATGAAGGAGATTACATTGGAAGAGAAAGGAGGCTCTTTACATAGAGTGTCACTCTCTATTACATCAATCCCTTGCTTTCTCTCTCTAGAAATCACTCAGCCCTACTACAATGATCTAAAAAAAAATGAAAATACAAGAGAAGAGAAATGAAAAGCACCTACACTACACTAAATCTCTCCTAAAATCTGTACCTACTCCTAAAAACGAAAACTGCTGGCGTTTTGGCCAGAGGCAGGGGTATTTATAGGCCTCAGAAGCATCCAGAAGACGAGACAGGGCCACGCGTCGAAAATCGACGCGTGGCTCCACTAAAAAGCCGCGGATCCACGGCAAAACCAGGGAGAGAGCTCCCTAGTTTTGGTCTGTGACTCCGTCGGGCTTCGAGACGCTTCCTGGTATATTCCTTTTCGGGTAGATCCGTCCGCAGATCCGTCTGATGTACGCAAGAGGCTAGATTCGATGTATCTTCTAGATAATTCCCTTTCTTGGCCTCCAAGTAATGCGGATTTAATTACCCTTAATTGGTTTTAATTAAGCTCTTATTCCATCTTTGCCCTTGAACTTTGGATCTACCTGCAATAAAGACCAAAACACGGTTTAGACCGACAATTTATTCATAAATCTGTGAGAGAATGCAACATAATAATGCAGAATTGTAGACTAATCACACCCCCACACTTATTCTTTTGCTCGTCCCGAGCAAAACAAGAAAAGAAAAAACTATACTACAAGGGTTATTACACCACTTTCGCAGGTGACGCGATTGCACTGAGCATGTGCAACAAGCCGTTAAACCTCTAGGTTACCCTAGAGGAGGAGTGTTGTCTCCTGAGGGTTTTCAGCGGATTGCACCCACAAAATCCATAAAGAAAGAAGACAAATGTTAGTATTTTGAAAACACATTTTGAAAGAGAGACAAGTTTATAAAATATTTTTGCAAAAATATAAGTGATTTAAGGTCATAAGTTCACCACAAATCAATCTTTCTTAAACTTAGTCTCCATGCAAGATCTTGTCTTCAATTAAGGTAAGAATTCAAAATTGGATTGAATATTTTATCTCTCATAAAACCTAAATAATATGCACTTTGTGATAGTGAAGATTTCTGGGATTTCAACTCTAACCATCAAGCCATTTATATATATTATTTATATTTTTTCTTTTTTCTTTTTTTCTTTTTTCTTCCCTTAGTTTTCTTAGGCTTTCTAGTTCACCCATGTAGCGAGCCTCTTACCGATGACTCCCAAACCAGACGGTTTTAGGGCACCAGATGAGAAAACATCCCTAGAGTTTAAGGACTCAAGTAAACAAGGCCACAAAACTAAGGGGGATTATTTGCTTCTTTTGCCCACCGTTAGGCGTGAATAATCATGCTTCTTGAGGCATAATTATCCAGCTTAATAAGTGATGTTTTATTCAATTTTTTTTAATTTATTTTATGGCATTTTAGGTCTTTGTTTCCATCCCAAAAATTGTGTAAGTGTGAAGTGCATACGATCTAAGGCAAAAAAATTCAAGATAAAATTATCTCTCCAATTTATCTTACTTAGCCTATAATTTTAAACAAGATCCATTATTTCAACTAGGTTTAAGATGTCATAATTAAGGCTTTCTTAATTTCTAAGATCAATCTTAATTTTCTTAAAAATAGATGAAAACTTTGTCTCTTATTTCAAAAAGTTTTAAAGAAAGAGAAAATTCCTATACAAAAGGTAAGATTTCTAAAAGAAGTGTAAAAGAAAGAAAATCTAAAAACTCTATGTTAGTAAACCCTCCCCCACACTTATCTCATGCATTGTCCTCAATGCATCATGATGTATGTATGCATGAAACAAATAGAGAGGGAAGGAAAAATCACCTCAAGGTGGTGGTTCCGGTGGTGGTCTGATTGGTCCACGAAAGGCGGCCCAATCATTCTTGCGTGGAGTCCGGAGGAACCCACCAGAAATCTCAAGAATACAACCCACAAGAATGATGTATATATGAATGATTTTTATTAACAGTTTTACCCCATCTAATTTCCAAATTTTCAAAATAATTTCGGAGTGAAATTTATCAACACCCTTGTCCCAGAATGGAATGATTGATTTGGACTCAGGAAATATAGGAACTAATATCGACTCAAAAAAATGACTCAAGTCAAGTAAAGGTTCGGGAGTCGAGATCGGTTCTGGAAGAGGGTCCAAATCAAGAAGATGAAGCTCAAGTCCACATTCATTTCTCCATGATCGAATGTGACTATCAAAGATTGGTGATTCAAGTTCAGGAATGACAAGTATGGGAATCAAAACTGACTCTAAAATATTGCTCAAATTGGGTAACAAAACAGGAGTCAATAGTGATTCAGGAATTTGAACTAGATACAAACTTGAGAATCAATGTCACATTCCTCATTGAGTTCAATTCCACAAAAATGAGAACTTACCAATTTATCAAATGGACTTTCAAAAGTATGAAATTGGTCAAGTTCAATATGATCATCATAAGAGATTGGTGATTCAATTTCACAATGAACTGGCACTGGATCCAATACTGACTCGGGAAAAGGAGTGAAATCAGGTGAAGACACCGGAGTCATAATTGAATCAGGAAGTAGAATTGAATCATTAAGTGGAAGTTTAGGATCATATTCATGCTCAAGTTCAATTTCAGGAAAATGATAACTTGCCAAAATGTCAATGGGATTCGAAGTTTGGACAAGTTCAGGTGGGTGTGCTGAAATTGAATCTTGATTTCCAAAACAACATGACTCTTTGGCTCGGACAGAATGGTTAGTGACATTAGAAATAGGATGAGAATGAAGAGTTTGGATCATCAAATCTATATCACGGTTATGATCATTTTGAGCCTGAGTCATGATTTCAAGCATCTTTTTCTGGCTGATTGGTTCATCGTTTTGTTGAAAAGATGCAGTGTTGTTTTGGAATTGGTTGTGAAATTATGAGTCCATCAGATTTTGTGATTATTGTTTGGACTCACATAAAAATTCGTTACTCATTTTCAAGGCAGATGGTTGTTCATTATGAGGGGGTGGAATTGAGTAAGACTCTTGAAAATACTGTGGAATTGGAGAGGCCAATGTTTTCTGAAGTTGTTGCTCGGCCCTTTGTAGATTGGCTTCTAAACTCTTTAGTAACTCAGATTTTTCTTCAATTGGTGGTTCAGAAAAAGGAGTATAGGAAGCATATTCGGGGAATGAATATTGTGGATAAGGTAAAAATGATGGACAAGGTGGACGTGGGGCACAAGGAGGTTGAAAATTTGGCTCGGGGGACTTGAATCCCCATTGACTCTGTGAAGAGTTGAAATTATTTTGGAAACTATAGTCATAAGAATGTGGATATGGGTTGTATTGATTCGGATAAGGCCAACCCGGTGTACTTGGTTGGTGCATATTGTAAAACGCCGGGTTGGAATTATTCGAATAGAATGAAGTTGGTGTGAAATATGGATTCATGTTCGGATTGAAAGAATTGTTATTATTGAATGCCATTTCACACAAAAAAATCACAAAAAAGAAAGAATCAAACAACAAAAAGAAAACAAAAAATCAAAACCAAGCCTATAGAAGGGTTGACCTAGACCTAGATGAAATGTCCCTAGGGGCCAACGTCGATTCAAATTTTATTAGGGCTTGGGTTGTGTGAGTGGGGAGATGATTTTTGGGCCAAGGAAGGGTAATAAAATCCCCACCTTATCTTGTTTGGGTTTTGCCCTTAAGTTCAATTCGTGCAAGTGTGCAATATAGACAAGGATATAACACAAAGTGATAAATCACCCACGTGTTTGTCCTATGCTATATGCAATGCCATATGTACATCTCCATCCAGATCACAACAACAGAACAAAATACAGTATATTGGAATTGAATTGACACGTGCCTAAATGCAAATGCCTAAACCGTTTTAAAAGTGTCCAAATATCATATTTTAGTTCTTTATTTTATTATGGTGTGTAGGAAATAAAAGCAAGAAAGATAGCAGTACAAATCCACTAGCTATTACAATTCACACATCCCAGAACAACATGATATTCAATTTTCACAAAACTGCCGCGTTTGCGCGGCAAATGTCGCGGTTGCGCGGCTTTGTTTCAGAATCTGGGGCCCCGCTTTCTAGAGCAGGGAGATGCAAAGCTAGGGTCTATTCTGCAATGTTAAGAACCAGTAAATATTGCCCTGCACACCAAAACAGAGAAGACAATGTTAACAAAAACGTGAAATCAAAACCATTACCTTCCCCGGCAACGGCGCCAAAAATTTGATCGAAGGGGAAACTAGCACCCAAAAGTGCATATTATGTGAAATCAAATGAAAAGCTCGAATGTGCTAATGTACCCTCGATACTTCCGTTATAGCATTGGCTTAATGGGTCGAATCCTCAGGGAAGGGAGGCGATAGAAGCATTAACAGTCTCTATTCACGTCAGTTGTTAACACTTCTTCTTAGTTGAAAGAATGAAAAAGAAAGTGAAAAGAAAAGGAAAAGGAAATCCAGAATGTGGTAGGTGAGGAGAGTGATGAAAACGGCGAAGAAAACAAGAGTGAAGCGTGGTTTGAAAAACAAAATAGAAAATAGAATGGAACAAGGATGAACTAAGAAGGATGGTAAAAACACCGATAGAAAAATGAGAAAAGAGTTTGGAAAACGATTTCTTAATCAGGCTAAAAGAAAACTCATGGCTACTAACTACTAAATGCTCCACTAACCATGCTAACCTCTTCGAGATAGTTGCCTCACATTTTGATCCTCGGCCATCACAATCCTTGGCTCCAAGAGACGATACAAAGCATGCTCATGGATGGTTCATCACATTCAAAACATTGCATCAAGAACAAGCTAATACAAGCATCACTCATTACACTACTAGCATGAAATAAAAGAGCATGAAATAAAAGAGAGTTAGCTTGGTTAGCAAGTTAGCAAGTTAGATGTTAGAACCCATCATCTTTGGCCATCAATGGCTCTTGCAAGAACAAGGCCTTGTAGAGGCAACCCGATTCATGTGGATTATCAAGTAAGTTGTTAGATGGTTAGTGGTTAGTAGTTAGATTGCCATGAGAAGAAAAACTAGAAAGAAATCATGTAGAAGATGAAGGAGATTACATTGGAAGAGAAAGGAGGCATCTTTACATAGAGTGTCACTCTCTATTACATCAATCCCTTACTTTCTCTCTCTAGAAATCACTCAGCCCTACTACAATGATCTAAAAACAAATGAAAATACAAGAGAAGAGAAATGAAAAGCACCTACACTAAACTAAATCTCTCCTAAAATCTGCACCTACTCCTAAAAACGAAAACTGCTTGCGTTTTGGCCAGAGGCAGGGGTATTTATAGGCCTCAGAAGCATCCAGAAGACGAGACGTGGCCACGCGTCGAAAATCGACGCGTGGCTCCACTAAAAAGCCGCGGATCCGCAGCAAAACCAAGGAGAGAGCTCCCTGGTTTTGGTCCGTGGCTCCGTCGGGCTTCGAGACGCTTCCTGGTATTTTCCTTTTCGGGTAGATCCGTCCGCAGATCCTTCTGATGTACGCAAGAGGCTAGATTCGATGTATCTTCTAGATAATTCCCTTTCTTGGCCTCCAAGTAATGCGGATTTAATTACCCTTAATTGGTTTTAATTAAGCTCTTATTCCATCTTTGCCCTTGAACTTTGGATCTACCTGCAATAAAGACCAAAACACGGTTTAGACCGACAATTTATTCATAAATCTGTGAGAGAATGCGACATAATAATGCATAATTGTAGATTAATCAAACCCGAGGATAAAAATTAAGTTTTTTCCCCACGATGTTGATGTTTCTTTGGCCCCACCTAATGGTGATGTATATATGCATTCCCAAGTTCTGGCGCTGGGTTTGAGGCTGCCGATGATGAGTTTCATCCGCAGCATTCTGATTTTCTACCAGGTCACCCCTCTCAGTTTTTAACAGTGGCTTGGTGTAGGTGCTAGGGTTCGAAGCCATTTGTGATTTGTGCGCCCCCAAGGTATGTCAGCATGAGCTTTTAGCATTGCGTATTCACTATGGAAGACCACTCAAGGTGCTCGCTACCTTGTTTCCTAGAGCGGCATTGAAAAATTATTGTCAATATGGTTGACAGTGACCATGGCATGAGAGAGATACCATGATCCGAGTGACCAGCCGTGGGTAACTGATTCAGAGAATGATCGTGGGGTCATTCCGGTTGTCTAGAAGTTGGGCCTTGCCCCTTGCAGAGGGGCTTACCTACTGCTGATATCAAGGTGAAGTTGCGAAAGCTAACGTCCATTTACTATGATCACCATAACTAGAGTTGATCGTTGGATCTGAACAGACCTCCAGCGCCTCCAGTCCTCCCGAGGGTGGGTGCTTCGGGTAACATCCACCGGTCCCCAAATCGGAGGAATCTACCTGAGAGGAAAGTAG
Source organism: Agave tequilana (assembly GCA_038442645.1). NCBI lineage: Eukaryota > Viridiplantae > Streptophyta > Magnoliopsida > Asparagales > Asparagaceae > Agave > Agave tequilana. The sequence goes on along the minus strand of JAVJIF010002511.1, from coordinate 59,813 downwards.
CCTTGACCTCAAATCGGGAGAACTTGCTCGAGAAGTAAGCCAAACGATCATCAATCTTGGGAAGTCGAAGGTCCTGGGATGGACCATTCCTCCCAAGAAGAAGAGGGCTCTTTCTCGGCCTTCGCGTCTTTCGCGCCCTGGGGTAAGTTTCTGATTTCTTTGATTTTCACTTGGAGAACTATTTCTCGATGTTTGTTTTTCTTTAGCAGAAGAGGTGCAGGATTCAGTTCGAGGAGTCTGATGATGAGGGGATGGCAGATTTGCTTGAAGCCGCAGCAACTCCTCTGTCCCCTTCCTTAGAGCACTTCCATGTAGCTAAAGAAGCTTAAGTTAATTCTTTTGACCTTGTGGATGGGGCTCATGGGGCTTTGCCTGTGATTGAGGCTACTTAGGAGCTTGTTGGGCCGCCTCTGGGGATGCCGAAGGGGTCCTCTGCTACTGAGTTACTCCTGGAGGAGGGGGTTGAGGGAATGATGCCCCTATTCTGGATGATGCTTGGCTTGAGTCTCTTCATGGGCTTGAGAGGGTTGGCACCACTGAACATCCTCGGACTACGGATGATGCAAGGGCGACCGGTGGAATCAACTCCTCGGGGAGTGTTGCTCAATCCCAGGAGTCATCTTCAGTGCGAGCCATTGCAAGTCCTAAACTAGGATTATTTTTTCAAATGAGTGATGTGAGGTGGCTCTCGGTTGTGGAAACTTCCTCGGAGGGCATGAGGGCCTTAAGACCTTGTCGTTGAAGGAGCGCAGGTGACGTATCAAGAATGAAGTCTTCAGGATAAGTATCGTGATGCCTTTATCTTGCGTTTGTTGTTTATGTGTCATCTAACCTTGACTTCCACTTCAGAATGTCGGGCACATCTCCGAGCTGCTGGATGACCACCAAGAGTCCCTGAAGGGGAGAGATGGCGAGGTTGTTGACGAGCGCCAGAGGGTGGAGGAGCTCAGTGCTGCAGAACAGGCGACGACTGAGGAGATAAGTAGGCTCTGGGCAAATTTAGACAACGAAGCGGTGGTTCATTTGAATCGGGAGGAGGAGCAGGACAACTTATGGGGGAGTTAAATAAGAAGGGCTCGGGGGTGCTGAAGAGAAACTCTGAGCTGTAACAAAAGGAGCTTGTGCTACAGACAGTTCAACGAGAGCTTGAGGAAGTGTACTAGCATGCTAAGGGGGTTGAGGCCACCCTGAGGTCAGAGGGAAGCTTTCTAAAAGTAGAGGGAGTGCCTGAAGGATGACTTAAATCGAGTGCTAAGCGCTCTAGATGCGGCGGAAGCACGGAAGCAGGCAACGGACAATCATTGTCAAAAGGCGGTGAAGGTCTTCAAATTTAAGAAATATAAAGAGGGGTATGAAAATAGAAAACCAGGTGTACCCCCAAGATACGCACTTGAAATTGGAGCCTTCCTTTAGAGTCAGGACTAGGAACTCCCCAAAAGCAGTGACATCCCTGCTGCTTGGCTAAGACCTCCTCAGGCATTCTATCCCGTGTTTCTGTGCCCCCGGCTACAAGTCCTCTACCAATCGCACCAGCAACTGATCTTGCAACTCCGGTTCCCCCCGGGGATGTTATGCTTCCAACTCTCCCTTATATGGCATCTCACAAGGGCAAAGTGGGTGCTTGAGGGTGTTCTTTGTTTGTAAAATCTAATATAATTATTTTTTTAGCAGAATAATTGAACATTCATCTTTCACCCCTTTTGAATGTCTCGCTTCCATTGTGTTTCAAGGTCGTTATGGATGCCAACCTAGCAGAACCTTCTTATCAAGCTTTTGACTCGGCAGTTTCAGTAGGCTGAGAGGGCCACGATGGAGAAGTCTTATGGGAGTGCTGATGCCCTCTGCCTGTACGGACTCCGTGTGGCTGGCTCTTCTGGCGTGAAGCTTTTCGAGGAGGATGACTGTTTTGATCTTGAGGTCTGAGATGTGTGGGTGGAGATAGATCTGGACAATGAGCCGAATCATTGGTAGAGTCCCAGAATGCCTGGCAGGAGAAGTCGTCGCAGTTCATTCCGGGGGATTCCAGTGATTTCCTGCTGCTGTAGGTAATTTCCTACGGAATTAATCCACGCACCAGATTGTAAAAATAACTTCTCAGAAAAAGCAATGCAAACACACAAAATTACGTGAAAGCCTGATGGGTGAAAACCACGGAGAGAAAGAGATAGAATCCACTATCATGATGGCGATTACAATAGGTTCTCTAGTCTGCTCTGGTTTCTGAGGTCTACCTCTCTCCATGTTGGAAGGTTGCATCTGGTTTGATAAGACTACAGAGTTCAACTTTATTTAAACACTTAACCGCTTATCAAAGAGGCGGTTATGTCTAAGTTTGTGTTGGCCCAAAGGTTTTAATAATTGATTTTTGTGTTTTGATGATAACAAACATATGCAGTTATTTAGTAGTAATCAAGTTCTAGTGTTTTAAGTATGTTTGAGGGTTCAAGAAGATATAACAGACTTCTTCCTCTAAAAGAAGGTGTTGATGGCTCAAGGGTATTCAAAAACAGGATTGGAGCTCAAAGCACTCAATGTCGCTATCAGAGAAGTCCGCTTGAAAAATCTTGTAGTCGCTTAGAACCATGTAAGAATTTAGTTTGCTAAAGAATAGAATATAGATTTTATGCTCAAAGATATACACACACAAAAATACACGTTTTTGAAACTACAGTTTATTTTGTATTGGTGTTTTGACTTGTTTGGTCTTGATACATGTTCCATATTTTCTCAAAAATTTATATCTTAGCTTTGAACTTGTATCTCTTTGCCCATACATGTTTTCCTTTTCAAAGCCCATACAAAATTTTTTACAAAATTTTCTTTATTTTCAAAACAGACCTTGGTATTGGTTTTGGTCTAGTTCGGTCGATCGGGCGGTCGACTGTGCCAATTTCAGGCCAGAACGGTCGACCGGACGGTCGACCAAACTGGCAAGGGATGTGCATGTTTGGTGTACATTCACGGTAGACTGACTAGTCAACCTCTTACCCCTGCGGTCGACCGATGGGTCGACTGACTGTCATCACTTTGGTCTCGGTTAAAATCGGTCAACCGAGCGGTCGACTGAGAGCCAATGGTCGGATTTTTTAAGTAGGGCCAGTCACTGGCCGGTCGACTGACAGACTGCCAGAATGACAGTAACGGCCAGATTTTAAAATTAATGTTTTAAACATGTTTTTAAAACATGGTTTTTTGAATTCTAAGAGTCAAATTTTTTCCTTTATGGTCTGGTAAACTTTTTTAAATGTGTTTTTCCACAGCCTATATAAAGGGTCATTGGAATTGAATTAATATAACAATAAATTCTATTGAAAATCAAAGTTTTGCTTTCAAAGTAAAATAGTTTCCAAAGTTTTCTTTGTGCTTTCAATTTCAAAATTTTTAATTAATTTTTTTGCTCTCATAATCTCTCTATTCTGATTTTCACTCTCCCATACATCCATGAGCTTTAAATTTTTTTTTACTCTATAGGGATTTGTTAGAGATTTGTAAGAGAGTGTTTGTGATCTCTTGATCACTAAGAGTTTGCAATCTCAATTGGCTTTGTGCTACCTCTGATGTAGTGGATTGAGTTAAAGAGTTGTGTACTCTGAGGTGTTGTAATTCTTTGTTGTAAGGTCCCTTTGTGGAAAATTCATTAGTGGATAGTGAAATCCTTCACAGTGGTGAAAGGCGGGGACGTTGATTAGTACACAAAAGTGCATATTTTACATCATAACTCCCATGCATAATACAAATAAATAAGTGATTTTTAATCCTCTTCTCTACTTATTTGCAGGTATACACTTAAAGGAGAGTTAGCCAAATTAATTACCTTAATTAAGCAATAATTAAGGTGATTAATTAAAAGATTAAAGATAAAGCCAAATCTCAATCCAGATCCAGAGAAATTCGCGCAACAAACGAAGATTCTGGATATACCACGTGGCTAACCTCCTAACAAACAAATCCTACCAGAAAATCTGGGCTCAACGGCCCAGATTTTGCCGCCAACTTGCAAGATCCTGGAGATCCGGCGGCAGTTACAAGTCTGTTTGGCCTCGGATTTTGCGCCAACAGAATATCTTCTGGATCCTTCACCTGGGTCTATAAATACCTGGACTTGGACCTGCGAGCAGAAACTGATCAGAGAAGAGAGAGAGTTTAGTTCATAGTTTTGTATTTTGATAGCTTTTGTTTAGGGTTTTTAGCTCTCTATGATCTTCTTCCTCCCTAGATTTCATTGTAAAAGAGAGTGATTGTGAGAGAGAGAGCTTGTGTAATCAAGAGTGACACTTGAAGCAACAAGGATTGATCCATTCTCCATCCTCTACTTGAGCTTGATTCTAGTTTGTTTTCTTTCACTTTACTTGCTTTGTTAATTTCTAGCAATTTATTCATGCTTTGTTTTCTTTTTGTAATGGCTTGTAGTAGCTAATTTCTTGTTCCATGTACTAGCTAACTACTACCTTGCTAACTTCTAGCTCATATGTGATTGCTTTACTTCATCTTGCAATTTGTATGGTCTTCTCTTCTCCGATGGGTTTCTTTTCATTTCTTGGCAAGATTTTGTTGTAATTCTCCATATGATTCATGTGTGCCTCACTTGGAGCCTAGTCTTCGAACTAGTGCCTTGATGGAACATGGAGATGGAAGCACCAATATGCTATTTGATGTATAACTTCACTACTTCCATTAGTGAATGTTGTATGTTTTTTCATTTGCATCACTTGAGTGTAGCTCTTTTGATTCCATTAGTGAAAGTCCATTTGTAGGCCGATGACCATCTATGGAGGCTACAAGACAAGTCCAAGAATGAATCCCCATCATCCAAGTGGGAAAGTAATTAGACCACAAGCAAAACAAATACATGCCGATGAATCAACATGAGGCACGCATCACTATCACGGAGTTTAGTTAGTTTAGCAAGGTAGTTAAGGTTAGCTAGTCATGGATTTCTTTCATTCAAAGTTTTCTTGATTTTACTTTCTTTTTAGTTGTTAGTTCAAATCCATCTCAATCTTGATTTCTCCCGATTTCCACCATGAACATAGCCACCAATTCTTTGATTTGTTTTACTTTTGATTCTTTATTCTTTTGAAACAAAGAAGAATTCTCGTTTCCTCTTCTCACTAGTATCGTGAAAGCTTCTATCGCTAGCTCTCCCTGAGATCCGACTCGGTATAGCCTTGTGCTATAGCGGAGATAAGAAAGGGTACATTGAACATCTTACATACATTTGTGGAGTAAACAAGCACCGAGGTTGATTCTAAACCTTTCTCTTTACATAATACTCGTGCTATACTTCACATTACCCTTTTCAAATCTAATCAATTTTTGGCGCCGTTGCCGGGGGAGAGCGACGGTATTATTTTTAAAAGTGAGAAACTAAACTATATTTCTTCTCTGTTGCAGGTACAGGAGAAGAAAACAGGAAAATATTCACAGCAGAATCATATAAGTGGACCTGGGACTCTGCTCAAGAAAGCAGAGCCCAGGATCCCTCTGGAGTGCCGCGGATCCACAAGCTTTGCCGTGGAAACGCGGCACAACAGAGTGCACTTCTAACCAAATTTTTGCAGGGGCTTCTGCTTTGCAAGATACTGCTGCCTATATACTTCATTTCCTGTATACTTCACTGTATTCCTGTTAATTAATTCAACAGTAAGAAATTGGTTGATAATTGCTAAAAAATTGTTAGACATCTTGCATTATAGGCACGTGTCTTTCAATTACTTTAAATTTACTGTTGAAGAGTGCGTGGGACAAGGTACGTAAGCATAAGCATATAGACTAGGACTCACTCGTTGTATGATTTAATTCCGCTTTGAGTGATTCTTGGTTGTTTACATCGTACACTTGCACGAATCAATTTTAAGGGCAATACCTGTAAATAACATAAGGTGGGGGAGGTCATTACCCTTTCCTTAGACCGGAAATCATTTTCCCCACGTACTCACAATCCTAAGCTTGTAAATAAAATTTGATAGACGTTGGCCTTAGGGACATCCGGACTCACTTAGGAGATTATCCTAAGGGGGAAAAGTGTTGGGAATTGACTTCTGTAAAATCGGTGTCTAGGAAAGGGGTTGAGGGCCGAAAGCCCGAAGGTTGTTGGTTACTTAATTAAGGAACGTCTTCGGACGGAAAACCTCCCAACGACTTTACCCTTCCCTGGCTGATTTGCTTATAGTCAAGGTCTACACTAAACCTCCTGTGGACAGTCTATTTAGGAGTCATCTAGGACCAGAAACCCTAGATAAGCTTGGATTGATTTTTTTTTTCTTTTGTTGTTTGTTATTTTTTTTTTCGCTGGTGTGATCGGTGCACGTTGTTTGTGATTGTATATACAATAGTGGTTTTGTGATCCTAATTCTTTCTACACTTACACTTCCACAACCATTTCATCATGACCAACAACGTCTCACTTCAGGATCGATTTTATCCGATTCGCACCTCCATTCCTTCATGCATTCTTCTCCCCGAGCCTAATGGAAATCATTTTGAGCTGAAACCACAATTCATTAGTACACTTCCCCACTTCCATGGTTTAGAGTCTGAGGACGCGTACCTCTTTATTCGTGAGTTTGAAGAGGTATGCCAAATGATGAGAATATCCCAACTGTCTGAGGATGCTGTTAGGTTACGGTTCATACCGTTTGCACTTAAGGATTTAGCTAAGAAATGGCTTTATAGTCTTCCTGTCAGTTCCATATCTTCATGGGATGATTTTGTTAAGGTCTTTCTTAGGAAATTTTATTCTATCCACAAAACAGCCCTCATGAGAAAAAACATAATGCAATTCAAGCAAGAACAAAATGAACCTTTCTGGAAATATCTTGAGCGTTTCAAAGACCTCTTAGCCCTATGTCCCCATCACGGCATAGAGAAATGGCGGCTATGCCAGATTATCTATGATGGATTAGATTACCAAACGAAAACACTTTTAGAATCCATGTGCCAAGGGGAATTTTTGAAAAAAGATGAACATCAGGGGTGGGATCTTTTTGAAACCCTAGCTGAGAAAACCATTCAGTGGGAGTCATGCCCTGATAAACCGACTCCCACCACTTCCAGAACTGGTACACAATCCAAAGAATCCTCTCTAGCTTCAGAAACCAAGATCACACAATTAATGAAGAGGATAGAGTTGCTTGAGTCAAAAGGGAATTCTGTGGTCAACCAGGTCAACCCATTGCCTTTAATTAGACCAGGTTGCACCAATTGTCAAGACCTTAGCCATGTTGTTGAGGAGTGTCCATTATATCAGCCCCCATTTCATGAGAACATGAATGCAGCATTTACCAGACCCAATCATTCTCCATACTCCAGCACTTACAATTCAGGATGGCAGAACCATCCAAATTTTCCATGGAGTCAGTCTGGTCCTGAGCATCATATGCCACCACTTCCACATCTGTACAATGCTCAGTTTCATCCATCCAGTTTCGATCAGAATTCACTGTATGTTCATCCATCTCAAAGTCCACCACAGTCATATCAGTCATATCAGGACCCACCACCATATTACCAATCACAGTTCCAATCTCCATATCCTCAACATCCACCCCAAAATAATTCTGAAATATCTGAGTTGAAACAAATGATAGAAACCTTAACAAAGAACCAGCAACAGGAGTTGAATGAAATGAAGGTCCAGATCAAGCAATTGGCTGAGAATCAAAAAGGACTGTTCCCAAATCAGCCATTGCTAAATCCCAAAGTTGAAAATTCAGGACCCAGTCATTGTCATGCCATTCATACCCTGAGATCTGGAAAACAAGTTGACAATAAGGTTTCTAGTCCACAATCTCATCCAGTACCAAAGCAAACTCCTCATGTCCCAATGTCACCAACTTTTGACAACCCATCCTCTAGTACAGAGCCATCCACTTCCAAGGCCAAGGGTGAAGAAAAGGTAGATGAGCATACATACAAGCCTATAGTTCCATATCCAAATAGGCTGAGAAATAACAAGTCAAATGCTCACATGGAGAAAATAAAAGAAACATTTAAAAAGGTCCAAGTCAATGTCCCACTTCTTGATGCCATTCAACAAGTGCCATCATATGCCAAATTTTTGAAGGAAATGTGCACCAAGAAGAGAAAGACCCAAGTCCCTAAAAAAGTCTTCCTTGCATCATCCATTAATGAGTTGCTCACTGGTCCAATTCCTGTTAAGTACAAAGACCCAGGGAGCCCCACCATTTCATGCATCATAGGACAGACTACCATCAATAGGGCACTTCTTGATTTGGGGGCCAGCATTAATCTCCTACCTTTCTCTGTGTACCAACAATTGGGGTTAGGTGATCTTCTCCCGACCCAAATGACCATCCAATTGGCTGACCGCTCTGTTACTAAACCCAAGGGGGTAATTCATGATGTCCTTGTCAAAGTTGGAGAATTCTTTTATCCTGTTGACTTTGTTGTCCTTGAAACAAAACCAGTGTCAAATTCCAATCAAAGGGCACAAATTCCTGTCATTCTGGGTCGACCATTCCTGGCTACAGCAAATGCAATCATTAATTGCCGGAATGGATCTATGAGGTTGACTTTTGGTAACATGACACATGAACACAATGTCTTCCACACACAGCCTCACAAAACAAAAGATCAAACATTTGAGGTTAATTTCATTAGTAACAATTGTGAGGAGGAAGGTGAAGATCCAAAAGATGAGTCACAACCTTGTGATTCTCTTTCCCGAGTACCCTTTCAAACGGGAAAAGTTGATTTGGATACTTTCACTTTCAATGAGCCAACTGAGACTGTATTTGAACCTCCAATTGATATATCATTTGAAGACTTGTTTGCTGATGAGATTATGTGCTTAGATGAGTCAACTCGGGGTAAGTTAGCTAATTGTCCACTGCCGGATGTTGACTTGAGCTTTGAAGAATTATATGGAGAGGAGTTAAAATTTCTAAACACTGGAAGTGATGAGATTCTGAGTGAGAGTGGTGATAAGGACTTTGTGTGTGAACGATGTGGTGGAAAGAGTATGAATGAAAATAACAACAAATTGAAACTGGAATCACCTAGGGTAAGAACAATTCAGACCGTTTCCCAATGGAGTTCAAGAAAGAGAACACATTGGAACGATGGGAAACGGGCCAGAGGGAAGCGACCAAAAACCCAGGTGAGAGTTACATTTGTATATTCCTTGTAAATAATTTTTCCTACCTCTTACCTATTTCATGCATACATTTACCATAATGCATTGAGGACAATGCATGAAATAAGTGTGGGGGAGGGTTTACTAACATAGAGTTTTTAGATTTTCTTTCTTTTACACTTCTTGTAGAAAATAAAAAAAAAAATTTAAAAAAAAAAAATAAAAAATAAAAACTTTTTGAAATAAGAAACAAAGTTTTGTTCTATTTTAAGAAAATTAAGATGTATCTTAGAGATTAAGAAAGCCTTAATTATGACATCTTAAACTTAGTTGAAGTAATAGATCTTGTTTGAGATTATAGGATAAGTAAGTAAAATTGGTGAGATATTATTATCTGGAATTTTTTGCCTTAGATAATATGCACTTTACACTTACACATTTCTTGGGATGGAGACAAAGACCAAAAATGCCATATATATATATATAAAAAAATAAATAAAAAAAAAAAAAGAGAAAAAGAAAAAAAAAAAAATATATAAATAAAAGATCACTTATTAAGCTGGGAAATTGTGCCTCAAGAAGCATGATGACTCACGCCTAACAGTGATCTCACCTATTAAGCTGGGTAATTGTGCCTCAAGAAGCATGATTATTCACGCCTAACGGTGATTAAGAATAATCCCTCTTAGTTTTGTGGCCTTTTTCACTCGAGTCCTTAAACCCGAGGGATGTTTCCTCATCTGGTGCCCTAAGACCATCTGGTCTGGGAGTCATCAGTTATAGGCTCGCTACATGGGTGAATTAGAAAGCCTAATAAAACTAAGGGAAGAAAAAAAAATATATATATATATATAAATAAATGGCTTAATGGTTAGAGTTGAAATCCCAGAAATCTTCACTTACACGGTGTGCATATTATCTAGGTTTTATGAAAGATAAAATATTCAATCCAATTTTGAATTCTTACCTTAATTAAAAACAAGATCTTGCATAGAGACTAAGTTTAAGAAAGAATGATTATAGGTGGACTTATGACCTAGGATCACTTATATTTTCGCAAAAATAGTTCGTAAACTTATCTCTTATTCAAAATGCGTTTTTCAAAACACTAACATTTGTCTTCTTTCTTTATGGATTTTGTGGGTGTAATCCGCTGAAAACCCTCAGGAGACAACACTCCTCCTCTAGGGTAACCTAGAGGTTTAACGGCTTGTTGCACATGCTCAGTGCAATCGCGTCACCTGCGAAAGTGGTGTAATAAACTTGTAGCTTAGTTTTTCTTTTCTTTTTCTTTGTTTGCTCGGGACGAGCAAACGAATAAGTGTGGGGTGTGATTAGTACACAAAAGTGCATATTTTACATCATAACTCCCATGCATAATACAAATAAATAAGTGATTTTTAATCCTCTTCTCTACTTATTTGCAGGTATACACTTAAAGGAGAGTTAGCCAAATTAATTACCTTAATTAAGCAATAATTAAGGTGATTAATTAAAAGATTAAAGATAAAGCCAAATCTCAATCCAGATCCAGAGAAATTCGCGCAACAAACGAAGATTCTGGATATACCACGTGGCTAACCTCCTAACAAACAAATCCTACCAGAAAATCTGGGCTCAACGGCCCAGATTTTGCCGCCAACTTGCAAGATCCTGGAGATCCGGCGGCAGTTACAAGTCTGTTTGGCCTCGGATTTTGCGCCAACAGAATATCTTCTGGATCCTTCACCTGGGTCTATAAATACCTGGACTTGGACCTGCGAGCAGAAACTGATCAGAGAAGAGAGAGAGTTTAGTTCATAGTTTTGTATTTTGATAGCTTTTGTTTAGGGTTTTTAGCTCTCTATGATCTTCTTCCTCCCTAGATTTCATTGTAAAAGAGAGTGATTGTGAGAGAGAGAGCTTGTGTAATCAAGAGTGACACTTGAAGCAACAAGGATTGATCCATTCTCCATCCTCTACTTGAGCTTGATTCTAGTTTGTTTTCTTTCACTTTACTTGCTTTGTTAATTTCTAGCAATTTATTCATGCTTTGTTTTCTTTTTGTAATGGCTTGTAGTAGCTAATTTCTTGTTCCATGTACTAGCTAACTACTACCTTGCTAACTTCTAGCTCATATGTGATTGCTTTACTTCATCTTGCAATTTGTATGGTCTTCTCTTCTCCGATGGGTTTCTTTTCATTTCTTGGCAAGATTTTGTTGTAATTCTCCATATGATTCATGTGTGCCTCACTTGGAGCCTAGTCTTCGAACTAGTGCCTTGATGGAACATGGAGATGGAAGCACCAATATGCTATTTGATGTATAACTTCACTACTTCCATTAGTGAATGTTGTATGTTTTTTCATTTGCATCACTTGAGTGTAGCTCTTTTGATTCCATTAGTGAAAGTCCATTTGTAGGCCGATGACCATCTATGGAGGCTACAAGACAAGTCCAAGAATGAATCCCCATCATCCAAGTGGGAAAGTAATTAGACCACAAGCAAAACAAATACATGCCGATGAATCAACATGAGGCACGCATCACTATCACGGAGTTTAGTTAGTTTAGCAAGGTAGTTAAGGTTAGCTAGTCATGGATTTCTTTCATTCAAAGTTTTCTTGATTTTACTTTCTTTTTAGTTGTTAGTTCAAATCCATCTCAATCTTGATTTCTCCCGATTTCCACCATGAACATAGCCACCAATTCTTTGATTTGTTTTACTTTTGATTCTTTATTCTTTTGAAACAAAGAAGAATTCTCGTTTCCTCTTCTCACTAGTATCGTGAAAGCTTCTATCGCTAGCTCTCCCTGAGATCCGACTCGGTATAGCCTTGTGCTATAGCGGAGATAAGAAAGGGTACATTGAACATCTTACATACATTTGTGGAGTAAACAAGCACCGAGGTTGATTCTAAACCTTTCTCTTTTACATAATACTCGTGCTATACTTCACATTACCCTTTTCAAATCTAATCAGACGTATAGCAGTAGCTCGAACATCGAAACAAATCTTCTTGTTTACGATTGCCTTATTGTCTCTATTTCATTTACTTGTTCGTTATTCATTCATTTTATCGATCATTACTTGTCTCAGCAAGAAAGCAATTGAGCACCTCAACTCTTATCTAGAGGAATTACGAAGTGAAGTTCAGAGCCTTTCACAGGGAATATGGCTTCAATTCTTATTTAGAGTGATCAGTTTGCATCATTCATTATAAATTGTTTAGAATTTGTATTTGATTAGCTTTACACCTATTCACCCCCTCTAGGTGTTTTTCAATTGGTATCAAAGTTTTGGTCTCTAAAGTTTGCCACCATCTTAGAGAAATCTTAGTTTCTAATTGATTGTTCTACATATTTACATATTTTACCACTTCCATACTATGCATTTTGTAAATAAAATGTGATTTCTTACCCATTTTCTCTCTATTTTTACAGGTCCACAACTTAAAAGAGAAAAAGCCAATTAATCACTTTAATTATCATAATTAAAGTGATTAAATCCATAATCCCAAAAGAGCCAAGATTTGAATTTGGATTCAGTTGAGATCCGCGCGCCCACTGAAGATTCCAGAAGGCCACGTTGATAACCACTTAACTACCAGATCGTAACAGAAAATCTGGGCTTAACGGCCCAGATTTTGCCGCCAAAACGGGGATTTTCCCGCGGATCTGCGGCCGTTTGGAGGTCGTTGGAGCCCGGATTTTGTGGTAACGGCCAGGACTCTCGAAGCTTCTCACTTATGGCTATAAATAGAGGACCAGGTCAGCACACGAAAAATAGAGAAGAGAGAGAAGAAAATAGGGGAAAATTCTTATATTTTTGTTTTCTCCTAGGTTTTTAGACTTCATCTTCTTCCTCCTAGAGATCTTGACAAAGTGAGAGAGAGAGTGCTGTTTGAGAGCTTGTACCAAGGAAGTGACATTCTTGTGGCTAAGGATTAATCAAAAGAGCTCCATTCATCTCTTTGCAAACTCTAGTATGCTTTACTTTACCTTGCTTTAAATTCTTGCTTTGATTCTAGTTCATCTCTATTGTTTGTGTTTTGTTGCTTTACTTCATGAATAGTTGTGTTGTTTGTAGTGTAATGGCTAGCTAAATCTTTATTGCATGGCTAGCTAAGAACTTGCCTAGCTAACTTCTATCTCCTTGGATGATGCTATTCTTTATACTTGCATTGTGTCACTTCTATAACTTACCAAGAAAGTAGAGTTGATTTCTCTTGGCAATTGCTTGTTCATACCACCTATGACTCATGTGTGCCTCATTTAGAGCCTTGTCTAGAACAAGAGCCTTAGATGGAACATGAAGATGGTTCACCTACATATGCTACTTGTAAGAACAACTTCCCTACTTCAAGCTACTAGTTGTTATTATGTTTTGAATGTTTGAATGAACGTTGTATCTTCTTTTTAGCATCCTTGAGTGTCACTTCTAGATTTCATCAATTGAACATCTATCTAAGAGAGCCAATGACTCATTGTGAGGCTTCAAGCTAGAACAAGAGAACACTCATCTTCAAGAAGGTAAAGAACTTGAACAAACAAGCAAGTTATATCAATTGCCAATGAGTCAATACGAGGCAATAAAGCATCATCATTGAGTATAGCAAGTTAGCAATGAGGTAAAGTTAGCTAGCCATGTATCTTATCATCTAAAAGTTTTTCCAACACTTTCTTTACTAGTTTCTCTTTCTTTACAACACACTCCACTAAAGTTCTTTTTGGTTTCTTTTTCCATAATGCACACAACCACCACTTCTTTTCTTCTTGCACTTGTGTAATTACATAGAAGATTCTTCTTGTCTTCTTGCTTCACTTGAAAACCGTAACGCTTCCATCGCTAGCTCTCCCGGAAGATCGACCCGGTATAGCCATTTACTATATCGGAGATTGGAAAGAGTCTATTGACCTTTAAATACATTTGAGGAGTAAACAAGCACCAAGGTTAACTCTAAACTTCTCCTCCTTAAACTGAATACTTGTGCAAGAACTCTACATTACTCTTTCTCAATCAAATTTTGGCGCCGTTGCTGGGGAGAGCAACGGTTTTTGGTTGAAAAGTGAAGAACTAATACGAAGTCTCTTCTCTGTTGCAGGTTACAGGTTGAAGAAACAGCAAAATTTGCATAGCAGTGACATATAAATGGACCTGGGCCTCTGCTCTCGAAAGCAGAGACCAGGATACCTCCAAATTGCCGCAATTTCTGGGCTTTTGCCGCAGATTTGCGGCAAAGAGGAGATCACTACTGACCAGTTTTCTGTAGGGCTTGCTTCTCTGCAAAATACAGCTGCTGCTATATTTTAAATCTTGTTTGCTTCACCTGATATCTGCTAATCAACAGTAAATAATTTGTTGCAAAAGTTAAAAAATTGTTTAGACATTTGCATCTCTAGGCACGTGTCTTTCAATTTCTTTACTTTTACTGTTGAAGAGTGCGTGGGACAAGGTACGTAAGCATAGCATATAGACTAGGACTCACTCATTGTTTGATTTAATTACGCTTTGAGTGAACCTTGTTTGTTGATATCGTACACTTGCACTAATTGATTCTAAGGGCAAATCCCATAAAAAAGATAAGGTGGGGATTTTATCACCCCTTCCTTAGCCCACAAACCATTTTCCCACGTACTCACAATCCTATGCTTCTAAATAAAAAAAAATAGACGTTGGCCCTAGGGACATCCGGACTCACTTAGGAGATTATCCTAAGGGGGAAAAGTGTTGGAAAGTGACTTTTGTAAAATCAGTGTCTAGGAAAGGGGTTGAGGGCCGAAAGCCCGAAGGTTGCTGGTTACTTAATTAAGGAACGTCTCTGACGGAAAACCTCCCACCAACCTTACCCTTCCCTGGCTGATTTGCTTATAGTCAGAGTCTACACCAAACCTCCTGTGGACGATCTAAAGTTAGGAGTCGTCTAGGTCCAGGAAACCTAGAAAGCTTGGATTGATTTTCTTTTCTTGATTGTTATTTTTCATTTTCCGCTTGTGTGAAAGGTGCACGTTGATTGTGTAATTGTATGCAAGAGTGGTATCGAGATCCGAATTCTGCTAGGCTTGTAAGAACTTTTACACTGCCACATACACCACCACTCGACACAATTCCAATCATGACGAACAACGTATCGTTGCAAGACAAGTTCTATCCTATCCGCACATCACTTCCATCTTGTATTCTCCTCCCAAACACTAATGGAAATAATTTTGAGTTGAAGCCCCAGTTCATAAACACACTTCCACGATTCCATGGCCTTGAATCTGAGGATGCGTACTTCTTCATCCGAGAGTTTGAAGAAGTATGCCTTATGATGAGGATTTCCCAGTTGACCGAGGATGCTGTCAGACTTAGGTTTATACCTTTCGCCCTGAAGGATATTGCTAAGAAGTGGCTTTATAATCTCCTAGTCAGCTCGATTTCTACATGGGATGATTTCGTTAAGGTCTTTCTTAAAAAGTTTTATCCTATCCATAAGACAGCCCTGATGAGGAAGAATATAATGTAATTCAAACAAGAAGCCAATGAACCGTTTTGGAAGTATTTTGAGCGCTTCAAAGACCTAGTAGCCCTGTGTCCCCATCACGGTATAGAAAAATGGCGCCAGTGCCAGATTATCTATGATGGGCTTGATTATCAGACTAAGACCCTCCTTGAAACCATGTGTCAAGGAGAATTCTTAAAGTAGGATGAAGATCAGGGTTGGGATCTTTTTGAGGCATTAGCTGAAAAGACAATCCAGTGGGAATCATGTACTGAGAAACCTACACCCACTACTTCCAGAACTGGTTTACACTCCATAGGATCCTCAATAGCTGCAGAAGCTAAAATCACGCAATTGATGAAGAGGATTGAATTGCTAGAGTCCAGGAAAAACTCTGCTGTTAATCAGGTCAACCCAACACCATTGGTAAACCCGGGTTATACCTACTGCCATGATTTAAATCATCTGTTTGAGGAGTGTCCAGTTTATCAAACTCAAATGTTTCAGGAGAGTACGAATGCCACATACACCAGACCCACTTACAATCCTTACTCCAAAACCTATAATCCTGGATGGCGTAACCATCCGAATTTCTCTTGGAGTCAGTCTGGCCCTGAGCAGCCGAGACATCCATTTTCACAACAATACCCTGCTCAGTCTCATCCACCGACTTACCACCAGAACCCCCAAATATTCATTCTTACCAGAGTCCACCCAGATTCCAGTCATATCAAAATCCTGTGCCATACCAAGGAAATTTTCAGCCCCAGTATCAACATCATCTCTCGCTTCGGAGCCCCCCATGCGATAATAAGCGATAATGGGAGTCATTTTTGTAATAGGGCTTTTGAAGCCTTGATGCGTAAATACACTATCACTCATAAATTGTCCACGGCTTATCATCCTCAAACCAATGGGCAAGTTGAAGTTACGAATAGACAGATAAAACTCATTCTGGAGAAAACTGTAGGACAGAACCGTAAGGATTGGTCCATCAAACTCATTGATGCCTTATGGGCATACAGGACCGCCTTCAAAACTGTCCTCGGTATGTCTCCATACCGAGTTATATTTGGAAAACCTTGTCACTTGCCCGTTGAACTTGAACACCGAGCTATGTGGGCTTTAAAGCAGCTGAATTTAGATATGGATAAAGCCGGTGCATTCAGGAAGTTGCAGCTATCCGAGCTTGAAGAGTTAAGAAACGAAGTATACGACAACGCTCGGATCACGAAACACAGAACCAAGCTTTTTCACGATAAGTCTATTCACCGGAAAATTTTTGTCATAGGACAAAAGATTCTGTTATACAATTCAAGACTCCACCTTTTCCCTGGTAAGTTGAGAACCAGGTGGTCAGGGCCATTCATTGTTCACAAAGTTTTTTCCCACGGTGCGATCACGATTCTTGACCCAAATAATGGCAATACATTCACTGTGAACGGTCAACGTCTAAAGCCGTTTCTTACCACGGAAGTTATGTCACACGAAGTTCACGAATTGGATCTTTTCGATCCAGTTTATTGTGACAATTCCATCTGTATATTTGCCCGTGCATTTTTCCTGCATATCATTTTGGGATCACACTTGTAAATAATTTTCTTTTACATTTTTTGTACATAATAAATAAAAAAAAAAGAAAAAAATTAGGGATTTTTGTGCTTATAAAAAGTTTCACATTCCTAGGATTTTCTCTTCCCTAGGATTCCATACATTTCCAAACTCCTTTGACCTAGGGTTGTAATTATATCTTTGACCTAGGGATAAATTTGGAAATCCCATTTTCACTCCTTCCTATAAATACTCTCCTCACCTATTTTTCTCCCTCAAACGCAGAATCCCTTCATATCTAAACTTCTTCTTCCAAAGCCAACCTCTGCCGATTTTCTCTTCACCAGATCCTTCAGATCTGCGCGAAAACCCCTGTCTGGCCGAAATTCCACCGCACTCCGGCCATCTCTGGTGCCCAGAAAAAATTGTGGTCGGCTGATTTCCTCTGTTGGTGGCAGATCCAGAGCAACTCTTTCAAACTCTGTCCCAAGTGCCTTCTGTACTACTGTTTTGGATTTCCCCCTACGATCTCCGGGGGTGATTTGCAATTTTCTCTCTCAAAATTGATTAGTCTACAAATTCTGCATTATTATATCGCATTTCTCACAGTTTTAATGAATAAATAATCGTCTAAATCGTGTTTTGGTCTTAATTGCAGGTAAATCCAAAGTCCAAGGGCAAAGATGGAATAAGAGGCTAATTCAGCTCAATTTATGCTAATTAATCCCGCAATTACTTGGAGGCCAAGCAAAGGATTTTCTAGAACATGCATTGTACCTAGACTCCTGAGCTGTCAGACGAATATTCGGGCGAAAGTACCAGAAAAGGGATATATCAGGAAGCCGCTAGAAGCCAGACGAACGCGTGGAAGAAATCTAGAGAATTAATTCTCTGGAATTGCAGCAAAACGCGGCAAAGGCGCGGCAATCTTGAAGAGCCACGCGTCGATTTTCGACGCGTGGCCCCGTCTCGTCTTCTGGATCCTTCTGAGCCCTATAAATAGCCCTGCAGAGAGCCAAACCGAGAGCAGTCTTCGTTTTTAGGAGTAGGTACAGATTTTAGGAGTAGTGTAGGTGAGTGTTCTTCATTTCTTGTATTTTCATTTCTTTTTCTTAGATCATTGTAGTAGGGCTGAGTGATTTCTAGAGAGAGATGAGTGAGGGATTGATGTAATAGAGAGTGACACTCTATGTAAAGGTACCTCCTTTCTCTTTCATTGTAATCTCCTTCTCCTTCTACATGATTTCTAGCTAACTTTTCTACTCATGGCAATCTAACTACTAACCACTAACCATCTAACCACTTACTTGATAATCCACATGAATCGGGTTGCCTCTACAAGGCCTTGTTCTTGCAAGAGCCATTGATGGCCAAAGATGATGGGTTCTAACATCTAACTTGCTAACTTGCTAACCAAGCTAACTCTCTTATTTCATGCTCTTTTTATTTCATGCTAGTAGTGTAATGAGTGATGCTTGTAATGGCTTGTTCTTGTTGCAATGTTTTGATTGTTATGAACCATCCATGAGCCATGCTTTGTATTGCTTCTTGAAGATAAGGATTGTGATGGCCGAGGATCCAAATGTGAGGCAACTATCTCGAAGAGGTTAGTATGGTTAGTGGGAGTACTTAGTAGTTAGTAGCCATAAGTTTTCTTTTACCTTTGTTTTAGAAATCGTTTTCAAGTTCCTCTTCTTATTTTCTTATCGACGTTCTCATCGCTCTCCTCACCTACCACATGCTTGTTTTCATTTTCTTTTCTTTTTCATTCTTTCAACATAGAAGAATTGTTAACATCTGACGTGACTAGAAACTGTTAATGCTTCTATCGCCTCCCTTCCCTGTGGATACGACCCGTTAAGCCAATGCTATAACGGAAGTATCGAGGGTACATTAGCACATTCGAGCTTTTCATTTGATTTCATAAATATACATTTTGAGTGCTAGTTTCCACCCCGATCAAAGTTTTGGCGCCGTTGCCGGGGAAGGGAATGGTTTTGATGTCACGTTTTTGTTAACATTGTCTTCTCTGTTTTGGTGTGCAGGGCAATATTTACAGGTTCTTAACATTACAGAACATAAGCTAGCTTTGCCTTTCCCTGCTCTTGAAAGCAGAGACCCAGATTCCGAAGAACTGTCGCGCAACCGCGGCATGTGCCGCGAACCCGCGGCAATTTTGTGAACATTGTAATTGTTGTTGTTCTGGGATGTGTGAATTGTAATAGCTAGTTGATTTGTGCTGCTATATTTCTTGCTTTGATTGCCTACACACCATAAAAATAAAAGAACTAAAATATGGTATTTGGACGCTTTTAAAACTGCTTAGACACTTGCATTTAGGCACATGTCAATTCAATTCCAATATACTGTATTTTGTTCTGTTGTTGTGATTTGGATGGAGATGTACATATGGCATTGCATATAGCATAGGACAAACACGTGGGTGATTTATCGCTTTGTGTTATATTCTTGTCTATATTGCACACTTGCACAAATTGAATTTAAGGGCAAACTCCAAACAAGATAAGGTGGGATTTCATACCCCTTCCTTAGCCCAAAAATCATCTCCCCATTCACACAACCCAAGCCCTAATAAAATTTGAATAGACGTTGGCCCCTAGGGACATTTCATCTAGGTCTAGGTCAACCCTACTCTTGGCTTGGTTTTGATTTTTTGTTTTCTTTTTGTTTGTTGTTTGATTCTTTCTTTTTTGTGATTTTTTGTGTGAAATGGCATTCAACAATAACAATTCTTTCCATCCTAATAATAATCCATATTTCACACCAACTCCATTCTATTCGGATAATTCCAACCCGGCGTTTTCTAATATGCACCAACCAAATACACCGGGTTGGCCTTATCCGAATCAATACAACCCATACCCCCCATCTAATAACTATAATTTCCATAATGATTTCAACTCTTCACCGAGTCATTGGGGATTCACTTACCCCGAGCAAAATTTTCAAACACCTTGTCCACCACATCCACCTAGTCCACAATATCCACAATATTCATTTCCCGATTTCGCTTCTCACACTCCTTTTTCTGAACCACCAATTGAAGAAAAATCTGAGTTACTAAGGAGTATAGAAGCCAATTTACAGAGAGTCGAGCAAAAACTTCAAGAACCATTTGCCTCTCCAATTCCACCATATTTTCAAGAATCTTACTCAGTTCCACCTTTCCTAATGAACAACCATTTGTCATGGAAACGAGTAAAGATCTCTTGTGTGAGTCCACTCTTCCATCACCACACATTTGTGACTCACATTATTCATAAACTTTCCAAAGTCAAGATTCCTATACTCCTATTCTAGAGCAGCCAATTGTAGAAATATCACGTTTAAAAAAGAGTATAGACATCTTGCAAGAGTCTTTGTTACAATATCAAACAACACGTGCCGAGTCTTTCAATAAGGTGGATGAACAATTGAGTCAATTGGTTAACATCTATAGGAATGAGGAAACTCTATCTTATCAACATTTGACCAATTCAATTATGCCACACTCTATTGATATGACCCAAGACTCTTGTCATTTTGGAAATCCAGATTCAATTTCAGAACACTCATCTGAACTTGTCCATCCCATTGACATTTTGGCAAGTTTTACTTTTCCTGAAATTAAACTTGAGTGTGAATATGATCATGAACCTCAAATTAGTGATTCAATTCTACTTCCTGATTCAATTATGACTCCAGTATCTTCACCTGATTTCACCCCTTTTCCCGAGTCATTATTGGATCCTGTACCAATCCATTGTGAAATTGAATCACCAATCATTCATGATGATCATATTGAACTTGACCAATTTCATACTTTTGAAAGTCCATTTGATAAATTGGTAGGTTCTCAATTTTGTGGAATTGAACTCAATGTGGAATATGACTTTGACCCTCAAGTTTGTGATTTAGTTCAAATACCTGAATCATTATTGACTCCTGTATTGTTACCCAATTTGAGTAACATTTTAGAGTCAGTTTTGATTCCCAACCCTCCTGAACTTGAATCACTAATCTTAGATAGTCACATTCCATCATGGGGAAATGAATGTGGACCTGAGCTTCATCTTCTTGATTTGGACCCACTTCCTGAACCGATCTCGACTCCCGAACCTCTACTTGACTTGAGTCTTTTTCCTGAGTCGATATTAGTTCCTGTGCTTCCTGAGTCCAAATCAATCATTCCATTCTGGGACAAGGGTGTTGATAAATTTGACTCCGAAATTATTTTGAAAATTTGGAAATTAGATGGGGTAAAATTCCTAATAAAAATTATAAATGCATACATCTTTTTAGTGGGTTGTATCATGAAGATTTCTGGTGGGTTCCTCCGGACTCCACGCAATAATGATTGGGCCGCCTTTCGTGGACCAATCAGACCGCCACCGGAACCACCACCTTGAGGTAATTTTTTCCTTCCCTCTCTATTTGTTTCATGCATACATATATCACGATGCATTGAGGACAATGCATGGATAAGTGTGGGGGAGGGTTTACTAACATAGAGTTTTTAGATCTTCTTTCTTTTACACTTCTTTTAGAAAAAAATATATTAAAAAAAAAACTTTTTGAAATAAGAGACAAAGTTTTGATCTATTTTTAAGAAAATTAAGATGTATCTTAGAAATTAAGAAAGCCTTAATTATGACATCTTAAACCTAGTTGAAATAATAGATCTTGTTTGAAATTATAGGCTAAGTAAGAAAAATTGGGGAGATATTTTTATCTTGAATTTTTTGCCTTAGATAAATATGCACTTTACACTTACACATTTCTGGGATGAAAACAAAGACCAAAAAGGCCATAAAAAAAAAGAGGAAGAAGAAGAAAAATATATATATATGGGTGAATAAAACATCACTTATTAAGCAGGATAATTGTGCCTCAAGAAGCATGATTATTCACGCCTAACGGTGGTAAAGGAAATAAATAATCCCCTTTAGTTTTGTGGTCTTTTTCAGTCGAGTCCTTAAACCCGAGGGATGTTTTCTCATTTGGTGCCCTAAGACCGACTGGTTTGGGAGTCATCGGTTATAGGCTCGTTACATGGGTGAACTAGAAAGCCTAAACTAAGGGAAGAAAAAAGAGAAAAAGAAAATAAATATATATAAATAAATGGCTTGATGGTTAGAGTTGAAATCCCAGAAATCTTCACTGTCACGGTGTGCATACTATCTAGGTTTTATGAAAGATAAAATATTCAATCCAATTTTAAATTCTTACCTTAATTGAAGACAAGATCTTGCATAGATACTAAGTTTAAGGAAGAATGATTATAGGTGGACTTATGACCTTGGATCACTTATATTTTGCAAAAATAGTTCGAAAACATGTCTCTCTTTCAAAATGCGTTTTCAAAACACTAACATTTGTCTTCTTTCTTTATGGATTTTGTGGGTGCAATCCGCTGAAAACCCTCAGGAGACAACACTCCTCCTCTAGGGTAACCTAGAGGTTTAACGGCTTGTTGCACATGCTCAGTGCAATCGCGTCACCTGCGAAAGTGGTGTAATAAAATTGGTAGTATAGTTTTTCTTTCTTTGTTTTTGCTCGGGACGAGCAAAAGAATAAGTGTGGGGGTGTGATTAGTCTACAAATTCTGCATTATTATATCGCATTTCTCACAGTTTTAATGAATAAATAATCGTCTAAATCGTGTTTTGGTCTTAATTGCAGGTAAATCCAAAGTCCAAGGGCAAAGATGGAATAAGAGGCTAATTCAGCTCAATTTATGCTAATTAATCCCGCAATTACTTGGAGGCCAAGCAAAGGATTTTCTAGAACATGCATTGTACCTAGACTCCTGAGCTGTCAGACGAATATTCGGGCGAAAGTACCAGAAAAAGGGTATATCTGGAAGCCGCTAGAAGCCAGACGAACGCGTGGAAGAAATCCAGAGAATTAATTCTCTGGAATTGCCGCAAAACGCGGCAAAGGCGCGGCAACCTTGAAGAGCCACGCGTCGATTTTCGACGCGTGGCCCCGTCTCGTCTTCTGGATCCTTCTGAGCCCTATAAATAGCCCTGCAGAGAGCCAAACCGAGAGCAGTCTTCGTTTTTAGGAGTAGGTGCAGATTTTAGGAGTAGTGTAGGTGAGTGTTCTTCATTTCTTGTATTTTCATTTCTTTTTCTTAGATCATTGTAGTAGGGCTGAGTGATTTCTAGAGAGAGATGAGTGAGGGATTGATGTAATAGAGAGTGACACTCTATGTAAAGGTACCTCCTTTCTCTTTCATTGTAATCTCCTTCTCCTTCTACATGATTTCTAGCTAACTTTTTCTACTCATGGCAATCTAACTACTAACCACTAACCATCTAACCACTTACTTGATAATCCACATGAATCGGGTTGCCTCTACAAGGCCTTGTTCTTGTAAGAGCCATTGATGGCCAAAGATGATGGGTTCTAACATCTAACTTGCTAACTTGCTAACTTGCTAACCAAGCTAACTCTCTTATTTTATGCTCTTTTATTTCATGCTAGTAGTGTAATGAGTGATGCTTGTAATAGCTTGTTCTTGTTGCAATGTTTTGATTGTTATGAACCATCCATGAGCCATGCTTTGTATTGCTTCTTGAAGATAAGGATTGTGATGGCCGAGGATCCAAATGTGAGGCAACTATCTTGAAGAGGTTAGTATGGTTAGTGGAGTACTTAGTAGTTAGTAGCCATGAGTTTTCTTTTACCTTTGTTTTAGAAATCGTTTTCAAGTTCCTCTTCTTATTTTCTTATCGACGTTCTCATCGCTCTCCTCACCTACCACATGCTTGTTTTCATTTTCTTTTCTTTTTCATTCTTTCAACATAGAAGAACTGTTAACATTTGACGTGACTAGAGACTGTTAATGCTTCTATCGCCTCCCTTCCCTGTGGATACGACCCGTTAAGCCAATGCTATAACGGAAGTATCGAGGGTACATTAGCACATTCGAGCTTTTCATTTGATTTCATAAATACACATTTTGAGTGCTACTTTCCACCCCGATCAAAAATCCTTTGCTTTACAATTCATTAGCATATATGGCACCAAATTTATATGTGGAGAGGGATTTTTCAGTACTTATGAATGAAAGTGGGGGATATGGGCACATTTTTGTGGACAGAATACGTTCATGGAGTTGGTACTCTTTAGTTTATGATAACAGTGACCACAATGCATACTATTGCCCTGAGCTTGTCACTACATTTTACAATGCAATTGATCCTGCATCTGTGCACCATGACACGTACCAATTTGTATCTTACATGCCATTTGGTGACATCTTTGTCACCATTCCACTTATTGCTGAATGCACTCATGTCCCCAGTTATCCCCACCATAGCGACCCTCTTCCATTAATAGATTACATGCCCATCATGGGGGCTCGCTGTACAATTCAGGATCGTGGGCTCAAAGCCAACACGACCTTTCGAAATGTTCATTGCATTGGACGTTGGGTCCAACGCAACATTTTTGGAATTGAGCACCAATCTTCCTTTAACAGACCAGTATTACAGGTCATTCATGATTTAATGACACACAACCACACGGTCTGTTTGAATAGGGCCATCTTCCGTGCCATTCTTGATAATTCCTCCCGCACTCGGGGTGCGAAACATTCCCATGCCATATTAATCACACGTCTGTGTAAACATTTCCTATCAGACGCTGTCTTTAATTCATTCGACCAAGTGCCTGTTACTGTAGAGAGGCCCACAAGCTCGTATAATGGTTGCTTGCACGCACTTTGGACACCTGTTGCTCAGCCTGAAAATGAACCTGTGGAGCTTGATTCGGAGGAAAGTTTGGAAGAAATTGATGAGCCCCAATTTTGGAGGCAGGAACCCCCCACTGATTCACGAGCCTTCATGTCCACTATCTGGAAGGGCATGAAGAAGATTTTCAAGGGGCAGGTTCGGCTTAGGAAGAGGGTTGAGGAGCAATCCTCTCGCCTAGGTCGCATGGAGGCAGCGTTGAGGAGATCACAGTCGGCTGGACCTAGCACCACCGCGGGTTCAAAACGAGAAAGGGAGTAGTTTTGTCCTTTACCTATTTCATGCATCATTTCATATCGCATACATTGAGGACAATGCATGAGATAGGTATGGGGGGTAGATGCTGACATAGGATTTTTCATTTTCTTTTTAGGCTTTTTTTTTATTTTTAGGATTTTCATTTTCTTTTTAGGTTTTTTATTTTTCTTTGTAGATCTTCTATTTTTCTTGTTAGATTTTATTTTCTTTTAGAAAAGTAAAAAAATATATATATAAAAAAAAAACTTTTTGAAATAAGAGACAAAGTTTTGATCTATTTTTAAGAAAATTAAGATGTATCTTAGAAATTAAGAAAGCCTTAATTATGACATCTTAAACCTAGTTGAAATAATAGATCTTGTTTGAAATTATAGGCTAAGTAAGTAAAATTGGGGAGATATTTTTATCTTGAATTTTTGCCTTAGATAGTAAGCACTTCACACTTACACAATTTTTGGGATGGAAACAAAGACCTAAAATGCCATAAAAAAAAAGAGAATAAAACATCACTTATTAAGCTGGATAACTATGCCTCAAGAAGCATGGTTATTCACGCCTAACGGTGAAAAACATCACTCATTAAGCTGGAGAACTATGCCTCAAGAAGCATAATTATTCACGCCTAACGGTGATCAAAAAGAATAATCCCCCTTAGTTTTGTGGCCTTTTTCACTCGAGTCCTTTAAACCCGAGGGATGTTTTCTCATCTGGTGCCCTAGAACCATTGTTGACTGATTTTTCCTGCACACAAAATAGAATATGTTAGCTTAAGAATAGATGTGCAAGTCTCAGTTCTAATCCGCGGTAGCAGGGCTATGCGGGTCGTGATCCTCAAGGAGGGACTGCGATGGAAGCGTTAAGCAAGTTTCTCTAAAAATTTATCTTTTTTAGTTATTTTGTTAGTCACGATGGTATTTACAATGAAAAGTGGTATTTACAATGAGTTGTGGGAAAGAATTGTGGAAGATGTGGATTTAATCTACAAAAAAGAAAAGAACTGAAAAGGAAAGAAAACTTATCTCTTTAGTCTGCTTGCCTTCGATCCTTTTGCGACGACTTACTTTTTCTCAGAAGATTTGCAAGTATGGCGTATAGGATGTTCGTCGCCATAAGCCATCAAGGGATCTTTGTTGGCTAGGCAGTCTCGAAGCAATCAGATCTCACGGATTACAAGTCATCAGAGAGAAACAATGACATAGAACAAGATTAGAAAAACAAAGATAAAGCGAGAATAAAGAAACAATGAAACAAGAATAAAAACAAACCAACCTCGAGCAGATTTTTATTAACAATGGGGGAAAAATAAAAACTTACACCGATGTCACCTCAGTACAAGTATGATTCCTTCCTCCATGAAAGCATCTCCACTCTCAGTTACAAGATTTACAAAATAAAATCTAACCTAAAACCTAAACCCTAGCTTTTGGCCCTTGGCTCGCCTCTGGACGCTGGACGCTCTGTACGTTGCACTGCAGGGGCTATTTATAGGTGCAGAGGGAATCAGAGTCCCAGTCGAACTCCCCTACGAAATCTGGTACAGGGATAAGATCAAATTGCCGCGGAAACGCGGCTTTTGCCGCGATTCCGCGGCAATACTGTGGCATATGGCCACGCGCTTTGGCGCGTGGCTTCTCCTGGTCCGTCCATCTAGTCGCCTGCTTCTGGAAGTTTTGATCCTGGCTCTTTATGTTGGGATTTCGAGATAACTTGGTAATCAAGTTACCTTGATCTCAATTATCCCAAATCTTTTATCACGAATTTCCTTCTTATCTTTGGCTTTTATGCTCATTCTGCAAGAGTTTAGGGTTGGGTAAAATTCTATCCTTCCCTCATCTTTAATAATTGCAACTTTAGCCCTTGCATAATTGCACTTTGACAGTCTGATATTTGCACTTTGACTCTTGGGCTTCAAATATGGGCTTGGATCTGGGCTTTTGGGCTCTTTAGGCTTTATTTATTGTTAACATAATAATTCGAGGCCTGCACACAATAAATTACAAATTATTAATAAATGTGCAGAATTAAATGAATAAATATGAAAATGTGATGGTAAATATGATGATAAAAATGCACTTTTCACTACCAATCACACCCCCACACTTATCTTTTTGCTCGTCCTCGAGTAAAAACAAAGAAAAAGAAAAAGTTAATCTAACCTAACTCACTTTCGTAGGAATCACGGTTGCACTTAGCATGTGCAACAAGCCGTTAAACCCCTAGGTTACCCTAGAGGACGAGTGTTGTGTCGTGAGGGTTTTCAGCGGATTACACCCACAAAATCCATAAAAAGGAAAATATTTGCATTATTATTGAAGAGACTAAGTAGTCTATAAGTTTTAGGATTATCATTTTTATTCATTCTTCAAACCTAGTCTTTATAAAGTCAATTGTTATTTATTTTAGGTAAGGATTAAAATTGAATTTCTAATATAGTCTTTTTCGTTACCAAAAATCATACGCACCCTTGTGAATCTAGGAATTCCTTAACTTGGACTCTCATGCCTCATTATTATTTTTATAACATCATCTAATTTTCTTTCGTGTAAGTATCAAGGCTTCTTGAAGCCCTCATACCTAACTAATTGACTATTAGATGTATTATATATATATATATTTTTTTGGCATGTATAACTCATCTAATTTTCTTTCGTATAAGTATCAAGGCTTCTTGAGGCCCTCATACCTAACTAATTGATTATTAGATGTGTTAATACATATATTATATTTCTTAGTTTTCTTAGGCTTTCTAATCCACCCATGTAGCGAACTTAAAGTCGATGACTCCCAAACGGTTGGCTTTAGGGCACCAGGTGAGAAAACACCCCGCGGACTCAAATTCGAGTGAACTAGGCCCCAAAACTAAGGACTTTATTTTATTTACTCACCTTTAGGCATGAATACTTATGCTTCTTGAGGCACATGTATCAGCTTAATTGGTGATTTTTTTCTTCTCTTTTTTTTTTTCTCTTTTTTTTTATGAGGCACAAGGTCTTTGTCTTAGAATCCTAGATATGCATTTGGTATGCACATTTCATTAAGTTAAAAATCAAGACTAATTATTTATTCAATTTCTCCTCCTATACCTAAAATTTAAACAATTTATTTTGACCAAGTTTTTAGAAATCCTAATCATGATTTTCCTAATTCTTAAAACTAACTTAGATTTCTTTCAAAAAATAAGTCAAAATATTTCCTTTTTATAACATTTTTTTTTTAAATTTTTTTTTTCAGAGATTTTTTTTTTTTTTTTTTGTTAGTTTCTACCTATGTTAGTATGTTAGTAAAGCCCACCCCCACACTTATCTCATGCATTGTCCGCAATGTATGAATGTATGCATGTATGCATGAAACAGAACAAGGGAAGGCGGAAGTTACCTTAGGGTGGTGGTTCCGGAGGTGGTCTAATTGGTCCACGAAATGCGGCCCAAACAAGATAACGTGGTAGTTCACGGGACCTACCTTTATTGACCTCTTTTTATTTACATATTTACAGTCCCCAGAATGAATAGGATCATGGAAGATCCTCTCGTGAAACTTACTCCCTTTACATGACCAGTCCTGGAAAATCATCACAGAGTCATGGTCTATACCTATGTCCAACAAAAGAATATGACTTGGTAAAATGGTTGACTTGGACTCAAGAATGATAGGTTCAGGATCTAATACCGACTCAGGAAAGAAACTCAAATCAAGTAAAGGTTCAGGAGTCGGGCTAGGATCAAGAAGTGGGTCCAAGTCGAGAAATTGAAACTCAAGTCTACAATCATTTTCCCACAATGGAATGTGACTCAATGTTGGTGATTCAAGTTCAGGAATGATAGGTGTGGAATCAAAACTGACTCTAAAATATTACCTAAGTCGGGTAACAAAACAGGAGTCAATAATGATTCGGGAATTTGAACTTGATCATAGATTTGGGAATCTAGGTCACATATCTCATTAGTTTCAATCTCATAAAAATGGGAACTTGCCAATTTTTCCATTGGACTTTCAAAATTACACAATTGGTCAAGTTCAAAATGATCATCAAAAATGGGTGATTCAATTTCATGATCTATGGGTATGGGAATAAATGTTGGCTCAGAAAATTGGTCCAAATTGGGTAAGGATACTGGAGTCAACATAGATTCGAAGATGGAAACTGAATCGCAAAGTTGGGGATCGGGTTCACATTCATAATCTAATTCAATCTCATTGAAATTAAAACTAGCCAATTTGTCCAAGGATTGGGATTGAGCAAGTTCATATTGATGTGATGAAATTGAATTTTGATCAAGGTCTTCTAAACAGAATGATTCTTGGTTCCTATCAAGATGCTCAAGAATGTTTGAAAGTCTAGAAATTTGATCATTCATCGTATCTTGCAACCGATCCACTTTTTCTTCTAACCCATCGAATAGATCAATGGAGGACTGAAACCTTGGTGATGTGGGAAAAGACGTATATGAAGATAATGGTTGAACAGGTGGTTGACCATATGGCTCAGGGGTGTTGAATCCCCATTGACTCTGTGAAGAGTAGTGATGATTATTCCAATTTTGTTCATAGTATTGGGACTGGGGCATGTAATGATTCGGATAAGACCAATCTGGCACATTAGGTTGGTTAGAGTTATGATATGCCGGGTTGGTAATATCCGAAAAAGAGGTTGGTGTGTAATATGGATCCTCATTAAAATTGAAAAAATTATTGTTATAGGCCATATCACACAAAGCAAACAAAAGAAAAAAAAACAAACAAAAAAGAAAAATTTCTAACCTAAGTTAGGGTAGACCTAGACCTAGACGACTCCTAACTGGTTAGACTGTCCACGGGAGGTAGGGTGTAGACTTTGACCACAAGTTAATCAGCCAGGTCGGGGCAAGAGTGGTGGGAGGTTTTCCGTCAAAGACGTTCCTTAATTAAATAACCACCACACTTCGGGCTTTCGGCCCTCAATCCCCTTCCTAGACACTGATTTGGCAGGAGTCAACTTCCAACACCGTTCCCCCTTAGGATAATCTCCTAATTGAGTCCGAGTGTCCCTAGGGCCAACGTCTACTAATTTTTAAGTTAGGCTTGGGTTAGTGAGTGCTCGGGATATGATTTTTGGGCTAAGGAAGGGTGATGAAATCCCCACCTTATCTTGTTAATGGGTTATGCCCTTAAGATGAATTAGTGCAAGTGTACAAGATAAATAGATAAGAATCACTCAAAGCAGAAAATCAACCAAGAGATGAATCCTATTCTACATGCAATGCGTACGTACCTTGCTCCTCCAGCACTCTTCAACAGTAAATAAAAATAATTGAAAAGACACGTGCCTAATATGCAAAGTCTAATCAAATTTTATTTTTAACAACCAATAATTTACTGTTGAATTATTAGCAATTTACAGGTATATCACAGAACAAAACAGAATAGAGCAGTAAGCAGTAATCTCAAATTTCAGCAATCTGCAAAAAACTGAATTAGTAGTTCACTGCACTTGCCGCGGATCCGCGGCTCTGGCCGCGTTTCCGCGGCAAACTTGCAGGCCCTCGTGCTCTGCCTTCGAGGGCAGAGGCACTGGGTTACTGTATGTCCTTGCTGCTGCTCTGTTTCTGTTTCCTGTTCTCCAAACCTGCAAACAGAAAAGAATAAAGAATTAGTTAAAAATTAAAATTTTGTTTTAGAGATAAACTTACCGTCCCTCCCCGGCAACGGCGCCAATTTGTTGACTGATTTTTCCTGCACACAAAATAGAATATGTTAGCTTAAGAATAGATGTGCAAGTCTCAGTTCTAATCCGCGGTAGCAGGGCTATGCGGGTCGTGATCCTCAAGGAGGGACTGCGATGGAAGCGTTAAGCAAGTTTCTCTAAAAATTTATCTTTTTAGTTATTTTGTTAGTCACGATGGTATTTACAATGAAAAGTGGTATTTACAATGAGTTGTGGGAAAGAATTGTGGAAGATGTGGATTTAATCTACAAAAAAGAAAAGAACTGAAAAGGAAAGAAAACTTATCTCTTTAGTCTGCTTGCCTTCGATCCTTTTGCGACGACTTACTTTTTCTCAGAAGATTTGCAAGTATGGCGTATAGGATGTTCGTCGCCATAAGCCATCAAGGGATCTTCGTTGGCTAGGCAGTCTCGAAGCAATCGGATCTCACGGATTACAAGTCATCAGAGAGAAACAATGACATAGAAAAAGATTAGAAAAACAAAGATAAAGCGAGAATAAAGAAATAATGAAACAAGAATAAAAACAAACCAACCTCGAGCAGATTTTATTAACAATGGGGGAAAAATAAAAACTTACACCGATGTCACCTCAGTACAAGTATGATTCCTTCCTCCATGAAAGCATCTCCACTCTCAGTTACAAGATTTACAAAATAAAATCTAACCTAAAACCTAAACCCTAGCTTTTGGCCCTTGGCTCGCCTCTGGACGCTGGACGCTCTGTACGTTGCACTGCAGGGGCTATTTATAGGTGCAGAGGGAATCAGAGTCCCAGTCGAACTCCCCTACGAAATCTGGTACAGGGATAAGATCAAATTGCCGCGGAAACGCGGCTTTTGACGCGATTCCGCGGCAATACTGTGGCATATGGCCACGCGCTTTGGCGCGTGGCTTCTCCTGGTCCGTCCATCTAGTCGCCTGCTTCTGGAAGTTTTGATCCTGGCTCTTTATGTTGGGATTTCGAGATAACTTGGTAATCAAGTTACCTTGATCTCAATTATCCCAAATCTTTTATCACGAATTCCTTCTTATCTTTGGCTTTTATGCTCATTCTGCAAGAGTTTAGGGTTGGGTAGAATTCTATCCTTCCCTCATCTTTAATAATTGCAACTTTAGCCCTTGCATAATTGCACTTTGACAGTCTGATATTTGCACTTTGACTCTTGGGCTTCAAATATGGGCTTGGATCTGGGCTTTTGGGCTCTTTAGGCTTTATTTATTGTTAACATAATAATTCGAGGCCTGCACACAATAAATTACAAATTATTAATAAATGTGCAGAATTAAATGAATAAATATGAAAATGTGATGGTAAATATGATGATAAAAATGCACTTTTCACTACCAATCAACCATCTGGTTTGGGAGTCATCGGTTATAAGCTCGCTACATGGGTGAACTAGAAAGCCTAAGAAAACTAAGGGAAGAAGGGAAAAAAAAAAAGAGAATAAATAAATGGCTTTATGGTTAGAGTTAAAATCCCAGAAATTTTCACTAAGCACGGTGTGCATACTATCTAGGTTTTATGAAAGATAAAGTATTCAATCCAATTTTGAATTCTCACCTTAATTGAAGACAAGATCTTGCATGGAGACTAAGCTTAAGAAAGAATGATTATAGGAGGACTTATGACCTAAGATCATTTATATTTTTGCAAAAATAGTTCGAAAACATGTCTCTCTTTCAAAATGCATTTTCAAAACACTAACATTTGTTTTCTTTTTTATGGATTTTGTGGGTACAATCCGCTGAAAACCCTCAGGAGACAACACTCCTCCTCTAGGGTAACCTAGAGGTTTAACGGCTTGTTGCACGTGCTCAGTGCAATCGTGTCACCTACGAAAGTGGTGTAATAAATTAGTTAGGATTTTATTTTTTCTTTCTTTGTCTTTTGCTCGAGGACGAGCAAAAGCTAGGTATGGGGGTGTGATTGTTCTACATATTTACATATTTTACCACTTCCATACTATGCATTTTGTAAATAAAATGTGATTTCTTACCCATTTTCTCTCTATTTTTACAGGTCCACAACTTAAAAGAGAAAAAGCCAATTAATCACTTTAATTAGCATAATTAAAGTGATTAAATCCATAATCCCAAAAGAGCCAAGATTTGAATTTGGATTCAGTTGAGATCCGCGCGCCCACTGAAGATTCCAGAAGGCCACGTGGATAACCACTTAACTACCAGATCGTAACAGAAAATCTGGGCTTAACGGCCCAGATTTTGCCGCCAAAATGGGGATTTTCCCGCGGATCTGCGGCCGTTTGGAGGCCGTTGGAACCCGGATTTTGTGGTAACGGCCAGGACTCTCGAAGCTTCTCACTTATGGCTATAAATAGAGGACCAGGTCTGCACACGAAAAATA
Source organism: Agave tequilana (assembly GCA_038442645.1). Classification (NCBI taxonomy): domain Eukaryota; kingdom Viridiplantae; phylum Streptophyta; class Magnoliopsida; order Asparagales; family Asparagaceae; genus Agave; species Agave tequilana. The sequence goes on along the minus strand of JAVJIF010002511.1, from coordinate 26,611 downwards.
GAGAAGAGAGAGAAGAAAAGAGGGGAAAATTCTTGTATTTTTGTTTTCTCCTAGGTTTTTAGACTTCATCTTCTTCCTCCTAGAGATCTTGACAAAGTGAGAGAGAGAGTGCTGTTTGAGAGCTTGTACCAAGGAAGTGACATTCTTGTGGCCAAGGATTAATCAAAAGAGCTCCATTCATCTCTTTGCAAACTCTAGTATGCTTTACTTTACCTTGCTTTAAATTCTTGCTTTGATTCTAGTTCATCTCTATTATTTGTGTTTTGTTGCTTTACTTCATGAATAGTTGTGTTGTTTGTAGTGTAATGGCTAGCTAAATCTTTATTGCATGGCTAGCTAAGAACTTGCCTAGCTAACTTCTATCTCCTTGGATGATGCTATTCTTTATACTTGCATTGTGATCACTTCTATAACTTACCAAGAAAGTAGAGTTGATTTCTCTTGGCAATTGCTTGTTCATACCACCTATGACTCATGTGTGCCTCATTTAGAGCCTTGTCTAGAACAAGAGCCTTAGATGGAACATGAAGATGGTTCACCTACATATGCTACTTGTAAGAACAACTTCCCTACTTCAAGCTACTAGTTGTTATTATGTTTTGAATGTTTGAATGAACGTTGTATCTTCTTTTTAGCATCCTTGAGTGTCACTTCTAGATTTCATCAATTGAACATCTATCTAAGAGAGCCAATGACTCATTGTGAGGCTTCAAGCTAGAACAAGAGAACACTCATCTTCAAGAAGGTAAAGAACTTGAACAAACAAGCAAGTTATATCAATTGCCAATGAGTCAATACGAGGCAATAAAGCATCATCATTGAGTATAGCAAGTTAGCAATGAGGTAAAGTTAGCTAGCCATGTATCTTATCATCTAAAAGTTTTTCCAACACTTTCTTTACTAGTTTCTCTTTCTTTACAACACACTCCACTCAAGTTCTTTTTGGTTTCTTTTTCCATAATGCACACAACCACCACTTCTTTTCTTCTTGCACTTGTGTAATTACATAGAAGATTCTTCTCGTCTTCTTGCTTCACTTGAAAACCGTAACGCTTCCATCGCTAGCTCTCCCGGAAGATCGACCCGGTATAGCCATTTACTATATCGGAGATTGGAAAGAGTCTATTGACCTTTAAATACATTTGAGGAGTAAACAAGCACCAAGGTTAACTCTAAACTTCTCCTCCTTAAACTGAATACTTGTGCAAGAACTCTACATTACTCTTTCCCAATCACTAATCACTTCATTAACAATTTCTTTCTTATCCACTGTAGTAAAGATGGCTGAAGGTATTAAGACCCCTCCCAAGTTTGATGGCCTTAAGTTTTCTATATAGAAGATTAAGATGACTGACTGTACACATTTATTGCATTATTCTATATTACATATTCACATTTATCATGTAATAAATCTGCTAAATTTCTTATCTTAAATGTCTATTTTGCAGAAGATAATCATGGGGAGAAAGAGGATAAAATCAAATAAATATCAGTTAAATTCAGATTTAACTAGATTTATTTGGTTAGAGGAGGATGATCCCAAATCCAGTTGGTTAAATTCAGTTTTTTGTGAATCAAGTGGTTAAAGCCAAAGATCAACCGAGGATAACGTCAATTACAAAGTTCAAATCCAAAGAGATAAATGGATAGGGAGAAGATCAACGGATAAGATGAAGCAATTTTGACTCAGATTCTGGCTGGATATATTTTAGTGTTTGAATCATAACTTTCTCTACTAGAACTCAAATCTAATGATTAAAGATGATCCAGAAAGAGGACTTAAAGGGCTACAACTCTTTAGTTGATTATTATTTCTAATTCTATCATTTGATAAGTTATATTTAGCAATTAATACGCCAATAAGTTACAGATCAGACCTGAATATCCACATCAAATCAAGTTTGAAGATAAGGGGAGGATTCAAATTCAGAAATAGTTAGCTTCCCTTATTTTTATACTCCTCTACCCTCTATATTTCTCCTATAAATACCGGCAATCTCAAAGGCAAAATAAGGAACGATGGAGGAACGATGATGAAGAGACAGAATTTAGTCCATTTTTCATTCTTTTTAATATAGGTTTTTATTTTTTTATGTAATTTTTAGTTTTCATTTATGTAATTCAGAGGAGATTAGAGTTTCATAGGAGAATGAGAATGAAGCTTGTACTGAGAGTGACACCGGTGTAAGTTATTCTTTTTTCTCTTATTGTTATAAAATCGAATCTATAGTTACCTTTTTTTATTTGCTTTATTTTTGTGTTCTTCTTCTTCTTTCTACTTCTCTCTTTCTTATACCAATTGCTATCCAAGTGAGTCTTATAGCATCGAAAGAGCCTTGCCTTTATGAGTGCCACCGATAGCTCATGACGATGGATTTTAGTCTCAGTCTGTATCATTTCATGCTTGTTTTGTCTTGATGATGTAATGTGAAAGAGACGAGAATCAACTCTTTTGGGCTATGCACTGATTGCCTCCACTTCAAGGTAACATCGTCGCCAAAGATTCAAAGTAAGCTTTTGGTCAAAGGAGGTAAGTAATTATTTTTAATTTCTTTCTTTTAACTTTTAGTGTAAATTACAAATACCACAATCTTCCAAATCTCTTTCACTCTTTTTCTAATTTCTTTATCCATATCACTTCTATTTTCTCCACCTTCTTATTCTACCACTTTCTCCTAACTTAACTTTAACTCCATTTTTCTCTTTCTTTTAAGAACTAAAAGAAGAATTTTAACCATTGATTGTAGCTAAAAGAGAACTTATTAAAAAAGCTTCCATCGCTAGTCCCTCCTTGTGGATCACGACCCGCATAGCCGCTTGCTATAGCGGTAGAATTGAGTACTTGCACATCCTATTCTTAAAGTTCTAAAATTCTATATTTTTGTGCAGGTCAAACCTCAATCAATGACCATATTTTTGCAATCCCTAGAAAGCTGAGTTGCAAAGGCGGTGACTAAACCCTTTAGTGTACCCACTAGTGATCAGGACACTTGGTCTGACATTACCACTAAGGAATTTGATACTAATGGAAATGCACACTATGCATTGCTTCAAGCCTTAAATGATGGCGATATAGCTACAAATCCGCCTCTGAGATTTGGTCATACTTAGTGGTCACTCACGAGGGAACATCACAAGTTAAGAGGGCTAAAATTATTCTCTTGTATTCACAATATGAGAATTTCACTTTGCATGAACATGAATCTATTGATGATATGGTTACAAAATTTACAAAAATACTAATGGTCTTACTTCTCTAGGTGACGCTATAGACAACGACCAAAAGGTGAGGAAGGTTATTCGTGCTCTACCTCCATCATGGAAGGTCAAGGTTACAACTCTAAGAAAAGGTCAATGACAAAGAAGAGATGGAGCTCATAGGTCTTATCGGAAACCTTAAAACTCATGAGATGGAGAGAAAGGCTAGAGAAAAAATCATACCGCAAAAGAAAAAGATGATTGCCTTCAAGTCTACTCTCACCATCTCCGACGATGATGAAGAGAAGAAGAAGATGAAGATCTTTCCCTCCTTGTGAAAAATCTAAGGGTGTACAGCAAGGTTAAATTCAACAATAGAAGGCGATGGTAAGGGAAAGAGGACAAGAAAATTATTTGTTTCAACTGTCGAAAACTCGGACATATCATTACTGAATTTTTTTAAATCAAAAACAAGCCATTTACCTTAATCAAGCCATCTACCTCAAAGAAGCCATATAAGAAAAAAGCTCTCAAAGCAACATGAGATTTAGAAAGTGAATCCGAAGAAGAGCAGGACACGACAAATGTGTGCTTCATGGCAAATGGTAACACACCTAAGGTAACCTCTGAACCATCTTTTGATAAATTTGAATTAACAATGAATGAATTAGGAGAGGCATTTTAAGAACTTTCAAATGATAAGGATTTTCTAAAGAAAAAATACTTAAAAATAAAAAAATAAAATAAAACTCTTCGAAATAAAATTAGCACTCTTTCTAAAGAAAATGATGCTTTATCTTCCACACTCATATCTACACAAAAGTATTTATATTCATATAAGATTTCATGTGAAACAAAATTTTCTACGATTGATGAAAACAAAATTTCTATTTTAAAAACTAAGATCAACACTTTGGGAAATGATTGATATACAATTTTGCATATTTTACCACATCATTCCCATGCATATTGTCAATAAAAATATAATTTTTAATCTTCTTCTCACTATTTTTGCAGGTCTACATTCTAATGGAGAAAAGGCCCAAAATCTCTTTAATTCGCAAGAATTAAAGGAAATTAATTCAAAGCCCAAATGAGAGCCCAAAGTTTGAGCCCAGGATCTGGAGAATTCCACGCGCCAGCTCACTCTTCCAGAAACTCCACGTGGCTAACAAACTTCTAACAAACTCGCAACAGAAAGCTGTTGCCCAACAACCTAGACTTTGCCGCGTTTTCCAAGAAGATGCTGCAGATCTGCGGCGGCAGTTACAAGTCTGTTGGAGCCCGGGATTCTCTCCAACAACCTGGGTTCTAGATCCTTCTCTCTGAGGCTATAAATACACCACCAGGGCCTGCACGCACGAGTGTGGAGGAGGAGAGAGGAGAGATTAGAGATTAGATGCTTGTATTTGTAGGATTTCTCTCTAGGATTTTTGTAGTGCTCTAGATCTTCTTCCTCCCTAGAAATTCTGTAAAGAGAGAGTTTGTAAGAGAGAGAAAGCTTGTGTATACCAAGGTGTGACAACTTGTGAAGCAAGGATTGATCCATTCTCTTCTCTCTTCTCTTGCATTTTCTAATTTACTTGCTTTCTTTAATTCTAGCTTTACTTTACTTGCACTTTAATTCATGCTTTGCTTTTCTTTTCTTATGGCTAGTAGCTAACTTTTCTAACATGAACTAGATAACCACTAACCTTGCTAACTACTAACTCATGGGTGATTGCTATCTTTAATCTTGCAAGTTGTATGGTCTTCTCTTCTCCGATGGGTTTCTTTCATTACTTGGCAAGTTCTTGTTGTAATTCTATATGATTCATGTGTGCCTCATTTAGAGCCTTGTCTTTAGAACAAGTGCCTTGATGGAACATGGAGATGGATCACCAAACATATGCTATTTGTTGTACAACTTCTTTACTTCAATTAATGAATGTTGTATCTTTTTCCTTAGCATCCCTTGAGTGTCGCTCTTTTGATTCCATTATTGAAAGTCTATCTTGTAGGCCTATGACATCTATGAGTCTACAAGACAAGTCCAAGAGTGATCACCCGTCATTCAAGTGGGAAAGTAATTAGACCAACACGCAAGACAAATCTTTGCCGATGAATCAACATGAGGCACGCATTCACCATCACGGAGTTTAGTAAGTTTTTAGCAAGGTAGTAAGGTTAGCTAGTCATAGTTTTCTCCATCTTCAAATCTTTTACAAGTTTTATTTTCTTTTTAGTGTTAATCCAAAAGCCAATCTTGTTTTGGTTTCTTTTCATTTTCCATCATGAACATATCCACCGATTCTTTCATTTCTTTTTCCATGTTTTATTCATTCTTTTAAGACAAAGAAGAATCTTCGTTTTCTTTCTTCACTACGAACCGTAACGCTTCCATCGCAAGCTCTCCCTGAGAATTGACCCGGTATAGCTCATGCTATAACGGAGATTGGAAAGGATACATTAATCATATAAATACATTGTGGAGCGATCAAAGCACTTGAGGTTGATCCTAAACCTTCTCTCTTTCATTTAATATCTGTGCAAATACTTCACACAAAATCACACTATCCTTTCCTAATCAAATTTTTGGCGTCGTTGCCGGGGAGAGCAACGGTTTTGATTTAAAGTGAAGAACTAAACGAATTTTCTTCTCTGTTGCAGGTTACAGGTGAAGAGAACAGAAAAATTTGCATTGCAGTAACATATAAGTGGCTCTGGGCTTCTGCTCTTAAAAGCAAAAACCAGAAGCCCTCTGAATTGCCGTAATTCCACGGCATTTGCCGCAGATTTGCGGCAAGGAGGAGAGGACTACTGACAATTTTTCTGCAGGGTCTCTGCTTTGTAAAATACAGCTGCTGCAATACTTAATTTCTTGTCTGCTTCACCATACTCCTGCTAATAATCAACAGTAAAAAATTTGTTGCAAAGTTAAAAATTGATTAGACATTTGCATTTCTAGGCACGTGTCTTTTCAATTCATTTACTTTTGCTGTTGAAGAGTGCTGGAGCAAGGTACGTTTTGCATTGCATGTAGACTAGGAATCATCTCTTGCTTGATTTTCATGCTTTGAGTGTATCCTAGTTATATATCTTGTACACTTGCACAATCCAATTTTAAGGGCACTAACCCATAAATAAGATAAGGTGGGGGATTTCATTACCCTTTCCTTAGCCAAAAAACCACCATCCCAGCACTCACTAACCTAAGCCTAATTTAATAAAAAAATAGACGTTTGCCCTAGGGACATCTCGGACTCACTTAGGAGATTATCCTAAGGGGGAAAAGTGTTAGAAATTGACTCTTGTAAAATCAGTGTCTAGGAAAGGGATTGAGGGCCGAAAGCCCGAAGGTTGGTGGTTACTTAATTAAGGAACGTCTTTGACGGAAAACCTCCCAACAACCTTGCCCTGACCTGGCTGATTAGCTTGTGGTCAAAGTCTACACTAAACCTCCCGTGGACGGTCTAATCAGTTAGGAGTCGTCTAGGTCCTAAGTCTACCCTAACTTAGGTTAGAATTTTTTTTCTTTTTTGTTTGTTTATTTGTTTGTTTCTTTTTGTTTGTATTTCATTGTGTGATATGGCTTATAATCACAATTCTTTCCATCCTAATAATAATCCATATTACACACCGACTTCATTTTTGGATATTACCAACCCGGCATAGCATAACTTTGACCAACCTAGTGTGCCGGATTGGTCTTATCCGAATCAATATGACCCATACCCCCCATCTAATAACTATAATTTCCATAATAATTTCAACTCTTCACCGAGTCAGTGGGGATTCACTTACCCCGAGTATAATTTCCAACCACCTTGTCCTCCTTCTCCCCCAGTCCACAATATTTTCAAGATACATACTCAATTCCACCAATCCAAAATAAAGCACCATCAATTTTGGAAATGAGTATGCGTGAGTCCAAACACAAATCCCAAAATCTGATGGACTCATAATTTAACTATCACTTCCAAGACAACACTTCATCTTTTCATCAAAACAATGAATTCATCAATTATGGAAAGATGCTTGAAGCCATGACTCATGCTCAAAATGCTAGAAATCGTGACATAGATATGATGGTCGAATCTCTACGTTCTCACCGTTTGACCAGATCTGGTGTCACTAGCCACTCTGTTAAAACCGATCAGTCATGTAGTTTTGGAAATCAAGATTCTATTTCAGCCCGCTCATCTGAACTTGCCCAAACTTTAAATCCCATTGACATTTTGGCAAGTTTTCCTTTTCCTGAAATAGAACTTGACAATGAATATGATCTTGAACCCCAACTTAGTGATTCAATTCTTCTTCCTGATTCAATAATGACTCCGGTATCTTTACCTGACTTCAATCTTTTCCCGGAGTCGACATTGGATCCTACCCCAATTCATAATGAAGTTGAATCACCCATCTTTAAGGATCATATTGAACTTGACCAATTATACACTTCTGAAGATACTATTGACAAATTGGCAAGTTTTCCATTTTTTTATATTGAACTCAATGAGATATGTGACCTAGATTCTCACAATCTCTTTACTTCTGAAGACCTATTCGCTGACAAGATCATGTGTCTGGATAAGTCAACTCGGGGTCAGTTAACTGATTGCACATTTCCGAATGTTGACCTTAGTTTGAAGAATTATATAGCGATGAGCTAGAATTCCTTAATATTGGAAGTAAAGAGATATCACCCATATTAGGTCACATTCCATTGTTGGACAATACATGTGGACTGGAGTTTCAACTTCTTGACTTGGACCCAATTCCTGAACTCATTTCGACTACTGAATCTTTGCTTGACTTAAGTCACCTTCCTAAGTCGGTATTAGTTCATGTCCTTCCTGAGTCCAAGTCAACTGTTCTATCATTTCATACTTCATTCTGGGACAAGGTGGTTGACAAATTTGACTCCGAAATTAATTATGGAATATGGAAATTAGATGGGGTTAAATACTTAATAAAAATCGTTCATGGATTTATCTTTTTAATTGGTTATATTCACGATATTTCTGGTGGGTTCCTCCGGACTCCACGCAAGACTGATTGGGTCACATTTCGTGTACCAATCAAACCGCCACCGGAACCACCACCTTGAGGTAATTTTTTTTTCCTTCCCTCTCTATTTGTTTCATGCATACATATATCACGATGCATTGAGGACAATGCATGAAATAAGTGTGGGGGAGGTTTACTAACATAGAGTTTTTAGATTTTCTTTCTTTTACACTTCTTTTAGAAGTAAAAAATATATAAAAAAAAACTTTTTGAAATAAGAGACAAAGTTTTCATCTATTTTTAAGAAAATTAAGATGATCTTAGAAATTAAGAAAGCCTTAATTATGACATCTTAAACCTAATTGAAATAATGGATATTGTTTAAAATTATAGGCTAAGTAAGAAAAATTGGGGAGATATTTTTATCTTGAATTTTTTGCCTTAGATAGTATGCACTTCACACTTACACATTTTTGGGATGGAAACAAAGACCAATAAGGCGATAAAAAAAAAAGAAAGAAAGAAAAATATATAAATAAAACATCACTTATTAAGCTGGATAATTGTGCCTCAAGAAGCATGGTTATTCACGCCTAACGGTGATTAAGAGAATAATCCCCCTTAGTTTGTGGCCTTTTTCACTCGAGTCCTTAAACCCGAGGGATGTTTTCTCATCTGGTGCCCTAAGACCTACTGGTTTGGGAGTCATCGGTTATAGGCTCGTTACATGGGTGAACTAGAAAGCCTAAACTAAGGGAAGAAAAAAAATATATATATATAAATAAATAAATAAAAAATAAATGGCTTTATGGTTAGAGTTGAAATCCCAGAAATCTTCACTATCACAATGTGCATATTATCTAGGTTTTATGAAAGATAAAGTCTTCAATCCAATTTGAATTCTTACCTTAATGAAGACAAGATCCTGCATGGAGACTAAGTTTAAGGGAGAATAATTATAGGTGGACTTATGACCTTAGATCACTTATATTTTTACAAAAATAATTCGAAAACTTTCTCTTTTCAAAATGAATTTTCAAAACACTAACATTTGTTTTCTTTCTTTATGGATTTTGTGGGTGCAATCCGCTGAAAACCCTCAGGAGACAACACTCCTCCTCTAGGGTAACCTAGAGGTTTAACGGCTTGTTGCACGTGCTCAGTGCAATCGTGTCACCTACGAAAGTGGTGTAATAAAATTGGTAGTATAGTTTTTCTTTCTTTGTTTTGCTCGGGACGAGCAAAAGAATAAGTGTGGGGGTGTGATTGATATACAATTTTGCATATTTTACCACATCATTCCCATGCATATTGTAAATAAAAATATGATTTTTAATCTTCTTCTCACTATTTTTGCAGGTCTACATTCTAATGGAGAAAAGGCCCAAAATCTCTTTAATTCGCAAGAATTAAAGGAAATTAATTCAAAGCCCAAAAGAGAGCCAAAAGTTTGAGCCCAGGATCTGGAGAATTCCACGTGCCAGCTCACTCTTCCAGAAACTCCACGTGTCTAACAAACTCGCAACAGAAAGCTGTTGCCCAACAACCTAGACTTTGCCGCGTTTTCCAAGAAGATGCTGCAGATCTGCGGCAGTTACAAGTCTGTTGGAGCCCGGGATTCTCTCTAACAACCTGGGTTCTAGATCCTTCTCTCTGAGGCTATAAATACACCACCAGGGCCTGCACGCACGAGTGTGGAGGAGGAGAGAGGAGAGATTAGAGATTAGATGCTTGTATTTTGTAGGATTTCTCTCTAGGATTTTTGTAGTGCTCTAGATCTTCTTCCTCCCTAGAAATTCTGTAAAGAGAGAGTTTGTAAGAGAGAGAAAGCTTGTGTATACCAAGGTGTGACAACTTGTGAAGCAAGGATTGATCCATTCTCTTCTCTCTTCTCTTGCATTTTCTAGTTTACTTGCTTTCTTAATTCTAGCTTTACTTTACTTGCACTTTAATTCATGCTTTGCTTTTCTTTTCTTATGGCTAGTAGCTAACTTTTCTAACATGAACTAGCTAACCACTAACCTTGCTAACTACTAACTCATGGGTGATTGCTATCTTTAATCTTGCAAGTTGTATGGTCTTCTCTTCTCCGATGGGTTTCTTTCATTACTTGGCAAGTTCTTGTTTTAATTCCATATGATTCATGTGTGCCTCATTTAGAGCCTTGTCTTTAGAACAAGTGCCTTGATGGAACATGGAGATGGATCACCAAACATGTGCTATTTGTTGTACAACTTCTTTACTTCAATTAATGAATGTTGTATCTTTTTCCTTAGCATCCCTTGAGTGTCGCTCTTTTGATTCCATTATTGAAAGTCTATCTTGTAGGCCTATGACATCTATGAGTCTACAAGACAAGTCCAAGAGTGATCACCCGTCATTCAAGTGGGAAAGTAATTAGACCAACACGCAAGACAAATCTTTGCCGATGAATCAACTTGAGGCACGCATTCACCATCACGGAGTTTAGTAAGTTTTTAGCTAGGTAGTAAGGTTAGCTAGTCATGGTTTTCTCCATCTTCAAATCTTTTACAAGTTTCTTTTCTTTTAGTGTTAATCAAAAAGCCAATCTTGTTTTGATTTCTTTCATTTTCCATCATGAACATATCCTCCGATTCTTTCATTTCTTTTTCCATGTTTTATTCATTCTTTTAAGACAAAGAAGAATCTTCGTTTTCTTTCTTCACTACGAACCGTAACGCTTCCATCGCAAGCTCTCCCTGAGAATCGACCGGTATAGCTCATGCTATAACGTAGATTGGATAGGATACATTAATCATATAAATACATTGTGGAGCGATCAAAGCACTTGAGGTTGATCCTAAACCTTCTCTCTTTCATTTAATATCTGTGCAAATACTTCACACAAAAATCACACTATCTTTTCCTAATCAGGAAATATTTAAAGAAATGTGAATTTGATAAGGCTAGATTAAATGCCATGTTTTCTAAGAAAAATACTTCAAAGAAACATACACATGCTCATACTTCTAAATCACAACACATTCATACTTATAAACATGCAACACACACTAAGCATACTCATGTTTCACATGCTCATCATACACATCATGATTTATGTATGGTAGTATATTCATGCACCTATTGTAGCCGGAATGGTCACTTAGCTAAAGTTTGCTTTAATCGTATAAATGCTTCTAATAATCATATTTGGGTTCAAAGTACAAACGTCATAGGACCAAAAAAATATGGGTACCAAAATCACCAACTTCATTATTTGATATAGGTACACACCAAGGCTGCAAGACGTAAGGAGTGGTGGTATCTTGATAGCGATTTATCAAGGCACATGACTTAGGATATCAATAATTTTGTAACCCTATCTAGGTATCATGAAAGTGGCACCTCACCTTCTGAGATGACTCAAACAACAATATTATCGGTATAGATAGCATTAAAATGGTTCATCTTTATTGAATGAAAATGTTGTTTTAGTTGATGTCTCAAGCATAACCTCTTGAGTATTAGTCAACTTTGTGATGAAGGTTTTAAAGTTAGTTTAATGATTTGTCTTGTAATATTTTAGATAGAAAAAACAATGTATGCATTCTTTTCGAATTTTGTGAAAATAATGTATATATTATTGATATGTTAAATTTAAATTGCAATGCTATATATTTAAATGCTTTTAATGAGAATTCTTGGTTATGGCATAGAAGATTAGGACATGTCTCTTTTTACCATCTATCTAGAATTAACTCTAAGGAATGGTAAAGAGTATTCCTTACTTGAAGTTTGAAAAGGACCGCATTTGTGATGCGTACCAACTTGAAAAACAAACCAAGTTCTTTTTCAAACAAATCAAGGATATCATGACATCTAGTTTATTAGAGTTGATCCACATGGATTTGTTGGTCCAATTAAAACCAAGAGTTTAAATGAAAACCGTTTTATTTTATTTTTTTGGTTGATGATTTTTCTCATTTTACATAGGTTTTCTTTTTGGAATATAAAGATCAAGCCTTTTCACATTTTATATTTTTTAGAAAAAGGATTGAAAAAGAAAAAGTTTTTTTATTTTGCACATAAGGAGTGATGGAGGTGGTGAATTCATTAACCATTCTTTTATCACTTATTGTGAAGAAAATGAAATTAGGCATGAATTATCTTGTCCTAAATTCTACAACAAAATAGAGTCGTTGAAAGGAAAAATCATATTCTTCAAGAAATGGCTAGTACGATGATTAGTGAATATGGACTCCCTTAATATTTATCGGCCAAGGCCATAAACACTTCATGATATCAAATAGAATTTATTTTTATAAAAACACTTTCCAAACTTCTTTTAAAATTTACTACTGAGAAAGCCTAATGTTTCTTGCTTTACAGTTTATGAATGTAAATGTTTTTTTTTAAACACAAAAGATAACTTAGAAAAATTTGATGCCAAAGCTTTTAAAGCTATTTTTTGTTAGTTATTCTAATACTACCAATGTTTATAGAATCTTCAATAAATCTACTTTAACTATTAAAGAATCTATGCATGTTAAGTTTGAAGAATCTAATACTTTGTTTAAGAATGTTGTAGAAATTGATTCTTTAGTTGAAGACATGGAGAAAATAACTTTGAAGGACTCACCCATTCAAGAAGGTAAGCCAAACTTGATGAACAAGGTGAAGTTCAAGAGGTTGAAGTTGAATGTACACCTAGAGGGGGGTAAATAGGTGTACTAGCTAATCTAATGCAAATGATGCGGAATTAAAAAACTATTTATGCAAACTAAAGTTATTAAGCTAAACACACAAAGTATAACACAAGAGTGTAGCTGAATTTTCGATGAAGGGCTATGGACTATCTCCTCAAGATTTCTCTAGATTAAGAGTTGAGGTGCCACTACGGCTTTCTTTGTTTAATACAAGTGTGAGCAAACAATCTTAAGCATATAATAGTTAAGCACAACATATATCAAGCATATAAAGAGATAAACAATATAAGCATGCAAGATATATAAACACAAGTGAGAGATAGAAAGGGCAATCGCAAACACAGGAGAATTGTTTCGAGGTTCGCGCTCCCTTGCTCTACATCCCCGCCTTCAACACTATGAAAGATTTCCACTAAATTCGATCCCGCAAGATTACTCGGTGCCGCAACACCTACAACAAGTTTACACTGAACTCTTGGACTCACTAGTGCCTCTCTTATTCCTACAAAAACAACCCATGCAAGCATACTAGCTTGCCGAGGCCGCACCTCTACAGAGCTCCACAAGAACTCAAAACAACACGAATCCGCAAGTTCGCCTTCTCAAAAACAAAGACGAACACTTGGTGATCTCAACACTTCGATCACCAAACAAACACTCTCACAACAAAGATACCTAGAGGATTGATATAGCAATGGAAAGCTTAAGTTTGTGCGAGAAAAATAAGATAAAGTGTGGAGGAAAACTTAAGAAATCTCTTTTGAAAACACTCTTGAAAAAACTCTCCTTTTGATATAGAAATATTAGCCTAAAACAAGTGGAGAAAACTCCATGAGAGATGAGAAAAAAAAACTAGCTTTGAAACCCTCTCAAAATCTTATGAAAAATAGCCCAAAAAAGCCCTCTAATATAGACTCCCAAAACTAGCTGTTGGGTCCAACACAGCAGAAAATTCTGCTGTCGGTCGACCGACCGTCGGTCTACTAGCCAATGGTCAAATTTATGACCGTTGGGGCTGTCGGTCCAACCGTCGGGTCGACCGTTCCCTGGGCTTGACCTACCGGTCGACCAGCCGATCGACCGGGGCCAGATCCAGAGAGCAAAGCTCTCTGGCCGGTCGACCGCCCGGTCGACCGGGCCAGATCTAGAGAGCAAAGCTCTCTGGATGGTTGACCACCTGATCAACCGGCCCTCAAGCCAAACAGCTGTGCATGCTCTGTGCATATCGATTGACCGCCTATTCGACCGACTTTTGGTACGGTCGATGGTTGGTCGACTGCCGGAAGACCTGGTCTGAAATTTTTAGGATAAAACTTGGTTTTATATATTTTATAACATCCCATAAATCACTAAAAATCTATAAAAATAAGTCCATTGAAATACTTTGAAGTACAAATATGTGTGATTAAGAATCAACACATATTACAAACTTTTGAACCATTTTTGTAATATAGAAATTTTGCCTTAAACAAAAATCCGTATTTTTCAAAATCAATCTTATTTTGAAAAATGAATTTTCCAAAACTTCTCTAAATACAAAAACAAGATATTTTAAACACTTTTGAAGCTTAGTGTGGATGGAAATGATCCAATACACATATAAGATGAAATATCTATGTTTTTGACAATAAGCTCTAAAATAATTTTTGATAAATGCAAAACTCAAATACATGATATAGAAACATCAAATAAGTTTTTCTAAACATTTGAACCAACAATGTGTATGGATGAAATCCAAACACATAAACCATATAAACTCATTTTGATGAACACTATTCATGAAATATAAGGATGTATACTTTGAAGCTCAAAACCAAAATAGTATTTTCTAAAATCAAAACTATTCTTATGAAAATACTGTATAAATTTTGTGTATGTGTATATAAGTTTGAGCAATCCACAACTAATCTATCCTTTACATCTTGTCTAAAAATAAATCTTAACACTTATAAACATGACTCAAGTCTTCTTGAATATCTTCTCTTGAAAATTTTCTTCTCCTTCTTGACTTGGTCAAACCTTGATCCAAAGAGATAGACTCCTCTTGAGTACTTGACGCGATCTTGATGCGCGAGCTCTTGAATCAGCACGTGCTACCTTCAAAACTTGACTTTGAATCTTTTGTTGAAGCTAAATACTGACTAAGATCTTGATCAAATATCTGAGCACAAGATCATTAGTACTATAACTATATGAATTAATCATCATCAAAACTAGAGGATGGGCCTTTGGGCCAACAATCTCCCCTTTTTGATGATGACAAAACTCATAAAGTTATATATGCATGGATTAAACTTAAGCTTCATAGAAGCTCCCCCTTAACTCATGCATAGCAATAAAAAATAAAGATATTCAATAAAAGCTCTTAAATTAAGCAAACATATATGCATAAATAGAGATATAAACATGCATATAAAGCTCACTAAATTCTTCTCCCCCTTTTTGTCATTCATCAACAAAGGGGCGTAAACAAACAATAAAGATATATATATATATATATATATATATATATATGCGGTGTACATTCATGAAGAAGAGAGACATTAAGTTAGCTCCTGATTGAGTTATAACCTCCACACAAATACAGAATTTTAGAAATTTAAGATAGAAAGTGCAAGTTATTCAATTCTACCGCAATAGCAAGTGGCTATGTGGGTCGTGATCCATAAGGAGGGACTAGCGATGGAAGCTTTTTTAGTAAGTTCTCTTTAGGTTACAAAGAATGGTTAAAATTCTTCTTTAGTTCTTAAAAAGAAAAGAGAGAAAGAGTTATAGTTAAGTTAGAAAGAAAGCGATAAATGGAGAAGGTGGAGAAAAATGGAGAATGATTATTTACAAAGAAATGGAAAAGGAATGATGAAAGAAGTGGGTGTTGGTGATTAAAACTAAAGAAATAAAAGAAAAGAAAGAAGATTAAAGAAATACTTACCTAGTTTGGTTGATGACTTACCTGGAACCCTTGTATGTTCTACCTGCTTCGGAGGCGTTCAACGCATAAGCCATAGGATCGAGCTCAGTCCCCAGTTGCATTACATCATCAAGACGAACAAGAATGAAATGATACAGAGTCTTGAGGAGGAGAACATCATCATGAATTATCGTTGGCACTCACACAAACATTGTTATACCGATGCTTCTGGATTCACTTGCATGCTCATCAAAACTAAATGAGGTAAAGTAGAAAGAAGAAGAAGAAAACAAAAGTAAAGATGAACAAAAAAAAATTACCTTTTATTGCTTGCAGAACAATGGAAGAAAGGAGGAGGGTACATTGGTGTCACTCTCAACATAAGCCTCTCTCTCTTACTTACATGAATCTCAATCTAACCTAAGCTTACATACAAATTAAAATTACAAAAAAGAAAACAAAAACCTATACTACAAAGAGTGAAAAACTGGACTAATTCCTATCTCTGCATGGTCATCCCATTTTGCTCTGCTGAAACTAGAATTTATAGGGCAAAACCAAAAGGGGGGAATCCCGGGAAGATTGAGGGAGCAAACGCTCCCCCAACTGACGTAACAAGGCCACGAAAACGCGGCTTGGGCCGCGTTTTCGCGGCCCTGGTGTGGCCAGGTGGCCACACCCAATGGTGGAGATCCCCGGTTTGATGATTTGCCCATATCTTCTGCTGGTTTTCTCATTTCAGCTTCAGGATTTGACGAAACAGCCTTTGATTGTGGCTTCAACCGCTTGATTCAGGGAGGATTCTTCTCAACTGGTTTTCAATCTCTTGATATGCCAAGATTTAGCCCTGATTCTTGATTTCGAATTTCTTCTAAATTAAATCAGAATTTGGTGGGCTTTTGGGTGTTTCTCTTTCGTTTCTTTTAGCAATTGGGCCTACATTAAACAAAGAAGAAGAAGACTTATTAATATGATTTATTAGCTAAAAAGTATGGTAAGGTGACAATGTATATGCAATATATTTGACTAATCACACCCTCACACTTATCTTTTGCTCGTCCTCGAGTAAAACAACTAAACTATACTAAGGATTATTAGACCACTTTCGCAGATCACTCGATTGCACTGAGCATGTGCAACAAGCCGTAAACCTCTAGGTTTCCCCTAGAGGACGAGTTTTGTCTCGTGAGGGTTTTCAGTGGATTACACCCACAAAATCCATAAAGAAAGAGAAACAAAGAGTTAGTATTTTCGAAAAGCATTTTGAAAGATAAAAATATTTGAAAATAATTGTAAGACTTAAGTAATCTATAAGTTATAGGAAAACTGAATTTTTTATCTTAAACCTAGTCTCTATTCAAAAATTTGTTATCAATCAAAATAAGGAGTCAAATTGTACTTCTCCTTTAGTCTATTACTTTACCCTAAGTCATATGCACCTTGTGATCGTGAAAATTTTGACTAAGGGTTCATTAACTCTAACTCTTATACCTATATATATATATATATATATATATATATATATATATATATAGTGTTATTATTCCTTAGTTCTATTAGGCTTTCTAATCTGCCCATGTAACGAGCCTTAATCAATGACTCCCAAACCAAACGGTCTTAGGGCACCGGGCGAGAAAACACCCCAAGGACTTAAGGACTCGAGCAAATAAGGCCACAAAACTAAGGATTTTATTCTATGAACCCTTTTTAGGCGTGAATACTTATGCTTTATTAGGCACAAATACCCAGCTTAATCAGAGGATTTTATATATATTTTTTCTCAAACTTATCTAATCATCTTTCGCATAAATACTAAGGCTTGCTTAGGCCAAAGTACCTAGCTAATCAATAATTAGATTTGTTCATCTTTCATTGATATTTTTTTTATATATAAGGCATAAGAATCTTTGTTTTTGAACCCTAAGTGTGTAAGTGTTTGAAGTATGCATATTCATTAAGGTAAAGATCAAGACTAAATTACTTTGACAAATTATCTTCCTAACCCTAAAAATCGAACAAATAATCTTATTTTGACCAAATTTAAGAAAGGGAAGGAAAATGTTACCTTAAGGTGGTGGTTCCGGTGGTGGTCTGATTGGTCTACGGAATGCGGCCCAGTCGACTTTTCGTAGAGTTCGGAGGAACCCACCAGAAATCTCTCTATTATAACCCATTAAATGATGTATCCATAAAGGATTTTTATTAAAAATTTAACCCCATCTAATTTCCAAATTTCATAATTAATTTCGGAGTCAAATTTGATAATCGCCTTGTCCAAAATGAAGTGTAAAAAGATAGAATGATTGACTTAGACTCAAGAAGTGCTGGAACTAATACCGACTCAGGAAAGTGACTTAAAGTCAAGTAAAGGTTCAGGAGTCGAGATTGGCTCAGAAAGTGGGTCCAAATCAAGAAGTTGAAACTCAAGTCCACATTCAGTTTCCAACAATGGAATGTGACTTAATATTGGTGATTCAAGTTCAAGAATGATAGGTGTGGGAATCAAAATTGACTCTAAAATATTACTCAAGTCGGGTAACAAAACAGGAGTTAATATTGATTCGAGAATTTGAACTGGATCACAGATTGAGAATCTAGGTCACATTTCTCATTGAGTTCAATGTCATAAAAATGAGAACTTGCCAATTTGTCAATAGGACTTTCAAAAGTGTAAAATTGATCAAGTTCAATATGATCATCAAAGATGGGTGATTTAATTTCATGATTAATTGGCACAAGATCCAATGTTGACTCGGGAAAAGTATTGAAATCAGGTGAAGACACCAGAGTCATTATTGAATCAGGAAGTAGAATTGAATCACTAAATTGAGGTTCAGGATCATATTCATTCTCAAGTTCTATTTCAGGAAAGGAATAACATGCC
Organism: Agave tequilana; assembly: GCA_038442645.1. Classification (NCBI taxonomy): domain Eukaryota; kingdom Viridiplantae; phylum Streptophyta; class Magnoliopsida; order Asparagales; family Asparagaceae; genus Agave; species Agave tequilana. Next base: position 7,968 of record JAVJIF010002511.1, on the reverse strand, counting down.
AAACTGTCAATATCATTTTCAAAATTTGGAGATTGGGCAAGTTCAAATGATTGTTCTGAAATGAAACCTTGATTTCCAAAACAACATGACTCTTCGGCTCTAACAGAATGGTTAGCGACATCAGAACTGGTCAAATGATGAGAACGTAGAGATTGGACCATCATATCTATGTCACGATTACGAGCGTTTTGAGCCTGAGTCATGGCTTCAAGCATCTTTTCATAGTTGATTGGTTCATCATTTTGTTGAAAAGATGAAGTGCTGTTTTGGAATTGGTAGTGAAATTGTGAGTCCATCAGATTTTGTGATTTTGTTTGGACTCACGCATACTCATTTCCAAAATTGATGGTTTTCTATTTGGACTGGTGGAACTGAGTATGAATCTTGAAAATATTGTGGACTAGGAGGATAAGGAGGACAAGTTGGTTGAAAATTGGATTCGGGGGAGGTGAATCCCCACTGACTCTGTGAAGAGTTGAAATTATTCTGGAAATTATGGTTATAAGATTGGGGGTATGGGTTATATTGACGGCACACTAGGTTGGTAAAGTTATGATATGTCGGTTGGTAATATCCGAAAAAGAGGTCGGTGTGTAATATGGATTACTATTAAAATTGAAAAAATTGTTATTATAATCCATATCACATAATAAAATACAAACAAAGAAAAAAACAAACAAATAAGCAAACAAATAAAAATAAAAAATTCTAAACTAAGTTAGGGTAGACCTATGACCTAGACGACTCCTAACTGTTAGACTGTCCACGGGAGGTATAATGCAGACTTTGACCACAAGCTAATCAGCCAGGTCAGGGCAAGATTGGTGGGAGGTTATCCGTCAAAGACGTTCCTTAATTAAATAACCACCAATCTTCGGGCTTTCGGCCCTTAATCCCTTCCTAGACACTGATTTGACAGGAGTCAAATTCCAACACCTTTCCCTTAGGATAATCTCCTAATTGAGTCCGAGATGTCCCTAGGGCCAACGTCTACTCATTTTAGTTAGGCTTGGGTTAGTGAGTGAGGAGATTATTTGTGGGCCAAGGGAGGGTAATGACTTCCCCACCTTATCTTGTTTATAGGACAAGCCTTATATCAATTAGTGCAGTGTACAAGAAAAGCAACACTTAAGCAATGTAAACAATCCAAAAGTGTTCTTATACTAAATGCTATGCACACGTACCTTTACTCCAGCACTCTTCAACAGTAAATAGAAATGTAATGAAATAGACACGTGCCTAAATGCAAAGTCTAAATCATTTTTTAGCATTTACATTCATCATTTTACTGTTGTGTTAGAAATATATAAACAGTGAGTCAAACAAGGGAATAAATGCTACAAATATTTAACTATGCAATTCAGTCAACCTGCAAAAAATGCAGGTTAGTAGTTCACTCAGTTTGCCACAGGACTATAGCAAATCTGAGGGCTTCTTGGCTCTGCTTTCTTGAGCAGAGTCCAAGGCCACTATATGTCCATTGCAACAAGAATTCCTTGTTGTCGAATCTATACAAAAAAAACAAAGAAGAAAGTTAACCAAAAATGTAAACTTTTAAAGAGAGTCACTTACCGTCCCTCCCCGGCAACGGCGCCAAAAATTGATTGAGTTATAACCTGGACACAAATACAGAATTCAGAAATTTAAGATAGAAAGTGCAAGTTATTCAATTCTACCGCAATAGCAAGTGGCTATGCGGGTCGTGATCCACAATGAGGGACTAGCGATGGAAGCTTTTTAGTAAGTTCTCTTTTAGGTTACAAAGAATGGTTTAAAATTCTTTTTAGTTCTAAAAAGAAAAGAGAAAAAGAGTTATAGTTAAGTTAGAAAGAAAGCGATAGATGGAGAAGTGATTGGTCACTAATGTTGCATATTTAATATCATATGTCCATACTTATTATAGAATAAAAGCCTGCATTTGTCCTAATTAATTGTTTAATTTATTTGCAGGCCCAATCTTTAAGGAGATGAACAGAAATGAGCCCAAAGCCCACCAAAATTCTGAATTAAATCAGAATTAATTCGCACCAAGTAAATCAGGGCAAAATCAAGAGGTGAAAAACCGGTTGAGAAGAATCCTCTCAGAATCGATCGGTTAAAGCCAAGAATTTAAGGCCATTTCGTCAGAATCCGGGACTCCAACTGACAAACCAACTCCAGATAAAGTAAGAGGGCGAAACCAAGCTGACCCACCAACAGGGTGTGGCCACCTGGCCACACCCGGCCACGGAAACGTGACAAAAGCCGCGTTTCGCGGCAATCTTGGGGAGTTAGGGGGAGTGTTTGCTCCCCCGATCTCCCCGGGATCCTCCTTACTGGATTTATGCCTATAAAAGGCCAGTATCTGCGCTGAAAAGTGGACGCCAATGGAGAGATAGGACTTAGCCAAGTTTTTCATTTCTTAGTTTAGGTTTTTTTTTCTTTTCATGTAAATTGTATGTAGGCTTAGGTTAGATGATGATTCATGTAAGTAAGAGAGAGAGGCTGATGTTGAGAGTGACACCGATGTACCCTCCTCCTTTCTTCCATTGTTTCAGTAAGTAATAAAGGTAAATGCTTTGTTTTTATGTTCTTCTTTACTTTACTTTTCTTTTGCTTTCTTCTTCCTCCTTCTACTTTACCTCGTTTGTTTTGTTGAGTTTACAAGTGAATTCCAAAGCACAAGTATAACGATGTTATGTGAGTGCCAACGATAGTTCATGAAGACGTTCTCCTCCTCAAGACGTATCACTTCATGCTTGTGCTAGACTTGATGATATAATGTGAACGGGGACTGAGCTCGGACTTATGATCTATGCGTTGAACGCCTCCTAAACAAAGGTAGAACATGCAAACGTTTCCAGGTAAGTCATCAATCAATCTAGGTAAGTATTTCTTCAACCTTCTTTCTTTCTTTTATTTCTTTAGCATAGATCGCAATCACGATTTCTTTCACCACATCTTCCTAATCGTTTCACTCTTTTTTCTAATTCATTTGTATATAGTCATTCTCCAGTTCTCCACCTTCTTCATCTATCGCTTTCTTTTTAACTTAACCTTTAACATAACTCTTTCATTTTATTTCTTTAAAATAGAGAAGAACTTTCGCTTTGTGTTCATAACGATTTCAATACAAGAACGTAAACGCTTCTATCGCAAAACCCTCCTTGTGGATCACGACCGCATAGCCACTTGCTATCGCGGAAGAATTAAGCACTTGCACATTTTTTTTAAGTTCTGAAATTTCGTATTTTGTGTGCAGGTTTAGCATCAATCAAATTTGGTGCCGTTGCCGGGGAGGGTAACGTTTTTATTGAAATCTGAATTTTTATTGAAAATTTTTAGAACTAAAACGAACTTTCTTCTCTGTTGCAGGTTAAGGGCAAGCAAAGCAGGAAATTAAAGTTACAGTAACATATAAGTGGCCTTGGGCCTCTGCTCAAGAAAGCAGAGACCAAGTGCCCTCTGCTTTGCCGCGGATCCGCGGCCAAAGCCGCGAAAACGCGGCAAAAAGGAGTGGACTACTGACTGTCTTTTTGCAGGGCTGCTTGCTTTGTAAATTGTAGTTTTCTGCAACTTTACTTTTTCTTATATGCCATCACATAAGCCTGCTAATAATCAACAGTAAAACATTTGTTGAAAAGATAAAAAATTGATTAGACGTTTGCATTTTAGGCACGTGTCTTTTCAATTCATTTTTTTTACTGTTGAAGAGTGCTAGAGCATGGTACGTATGCATTGCATTAGCATAAGACTCACTTCTTGGTTGATTATATCGCTTTGAGTGAATCTTATTTATCTTACACTTGCACAAATTGATTTTAAGGGCATCACCCATTAACAAGATAAGGTGGGGATTTAATCACCCTTCCTTAGCCCAAAAATCAGATTCCAAGCACTCACTAACCCAAGCCTAACTAAAAATGAGTAGACGTTGGCCCTAGGGACATCTCGGACTCAATTAGGAGATTATCCTAAGGGGGAAAGGTGTTGGAATTTGACTCTTGCCAAATCAGTATCTAGTAAAGGGATTAAGGGCCGAAAGCCCGAAAGTGGTGGTTATTTAATTAAGGAACGTCTTTGACGGAAAACCTCCCACCAACCTTGCCTGACCTGGCTGATTAGCTTGTGGTCAAGGTCTGCATTGAACCTCCCATTGACAGTCTAATCAGTTAGGAGTCGTCTAGGTCATAGGTCTACCCTAACTTAGTTAGAATTTTTCCTTTTATTTGTTTGCTAATTTGTTTGTTTTTCTTTTTTGTATTCTATTATGTGATATGGCTTATAATAATAATTTTTTCAACTTTAATAATAATCCATATTACATCGAATTCTTTTTCGGATATTACCAACCCGGAATATCATAACTTTAACCAACCTAGTGTGCCGGATTGGTCTTATCCGAATGAATATAACCCATGCCCCTATCGTATGACTATAATTTCCAGAACGATTTCAACTCTTCACAGAGTCAGTGGGGATTCACCTCCCCCGAGCATAATTTTCAACCACTTGTCCCCTTCTCCACCTAGTCCACAATATTTTCAAGATTCATACTCAGTTCCACCCGTCCAAAATAGGAAACCATAAATTTTGGAAATGAGTATGCGTGAGTCCAAACACAAATCCCAAAATCTGATGGACTCACAATTTCACTACCACTTCCAAGACAATTCTTCATCTTTTCATCAAAACAATGAACCTATCAACTATGAAAAGATGCTTGAAGCCATAACTCAGGCTCAAAACACTCGTAATCGTGACATAGATATGATGGTCGAATCTCTACATTCTTACCGTTGGACCAGTTCTGATGTCACTAACCATTCTGTTAGAGCCGAAGAGTCCTGTGTTTTGGAAATCAAGATTCCATTTCAGAACAACCATTTGAACTTGCCCAAACTCCAAATTTTGAAAAAGATATTGACAGTTTAGCAAGTTGTCCTTTTCCTGAAATAGAACTTGAAAATGAATATGATCCTGAACCCCAACTGAGTGATTCAATTCTACTTCCTGATCGATTCTGACTCTGGTATCTTCACCTGATTTCGATCTTTCCCGAGTCAACGTTGGATCCTATGCCTATTCATCATGAAATTGAATCCACCATCTTTGAGGATCATATTGAACTTGACCAATTATACAATTTGAAAATCCTATTGACAAATTGGCAAGTTCTCAGTTTTTTGATATTGAACTCAATGAGATATGTGACCTAGATTCTCAAATCTGTGATCCATTCAACTTTCTGAATCAATATTGACTCTGTTTGTTACCAAACTTGAGTAATATTTTAGAGTCAGTTTTGTTCCTCCACCTATCATTCCTGAACTGGAATCACCCATATTAGGTCACATCCCATTGTTAGAAAATACATGTGGATTTGAGTTTCAACTTCTGACTTGGACCCGCTTCTTGAACCAATTTTGACTCCTGAATCTTTACTTGACTTAAGTCACCTTCCTGAGTCGGTATTAGTTCCTGTCCTTCCTGAGTCCATATCAACCGTTCTATCATTTCATACTCCATTCTGGGACGAGGTGGTTGACAAATTTGACTCCGAAATTAGTTATGGAATATGGAAATTAGATGGGGTTAAATATTTAATAAAGATCCTTTATGGATACATATTTTAATGGGTTATATTAGAGTAATTGTTGGTGGGTTCCTCCGTACCCAAAGAAAAGTCGATTGGGCCGCATTTCGTGGACCAATCAGACCACCACCGGAACCACCACCATAAGGTAACATTTTCCTTCCCTTTCGTTTTTCATGCATCTATGCATTAATTCATACATTGAGGACATGCATGAGATAGGTATGGGGGAGGGTCTAACATAACTTCTTTTTGTTTAAAAAAAATAACATTTTTCTTTACTTTTAAAAAAAAACTTTTTGAAAATAGAAATAATATTTTGACATATTTTTTGTAAGAAATTAAGTTAATTTTAAGGAATAGGAAAATCTAAAATCAGATTTCTTATACTTGGTCAAAATATGATTATTTGTTTGATTTTTAGGGTTAGGAAGAAAATTGTCAAAGTAATTTAGTCTTGATCTTTACCTGATGAAATATGCACACTTCATACACTTACACACTTAGGATTCAAAAACAAAGATTCTTATGCCTTATAAAAAAATATATAAAAAAATAAACAAATCTAATTATTGATTAGCTAGGTGCTTTGGCCTAAGTAAGCCTTAGTATTTATGCGAAAGATAATTAGATAAGTTTGAAAAAAAAAAAGATAAATAAATCTAATTATTGATTAGCTAGGTGCTTTGGCCTAAGAAAGGCTTAGTATTTATGCGAAAGATGATTAGATAAGTTTGAAAAGAAAATATATATAAAAATCCTCTTATTAAGCTGGGTATTTGTGCCTAATAAAGCATAAGTATTCACGCCTAAAAGAGGTTCATATAATAAAATCCTTATTTTTGTGCCTTGTTTGCTCGAGTCCTTAAGTCCTAGGGGTGTCTTCTCACCTGGTGCTCTAAGACCGTCTGGTTTGGGAGTCATCGATTAAAGGCTCGTACATGGGCAGATTAGAAAGCCTAATAAAACTAAGGAAATACTACAAAAAAAAAACATATATATATATATATATATATATATATATAAGGCATAAGAGTTAGAGTTAATGAACCCTTAATCAAAATTTTCACAGTCACAAGGTGCATATGATTTAGGGTAAAGTAATAGACTAGATGAGAAGTACAATTTGACTCCTTACTTTGATTGATAACAAATGTTGAATAGAGACTAAGTATAGGAATGAAAAATTCGGTTTTCCTATAGCTTATAGATTGCTTAAATCTTACATTATATTTCAAATATTTTTCTCTTTCAAAATGCTTTTCGAAAATACTAACTCTTTATTTCTCTTTCTTTATGTATTTTGTGGGTGTAATCCGCTGAAAACCCTCACGAGACAAAACTCGTCCTCTAGGGGAAACCTAGAGGTTTAACGGCTTGTTGCACATGCTCAGTGCAATCGCGTGACCTGCGAAAGTGGTCTAATAATCCTTAGTATAGTTTAGTTGTTTTGCTCGAGGACGAGCAAAAGATAGGTATGGGGGGTGTGATTGGTCGCTAATGTTGCATATTTAATATCATATGTCCATACTATTATAGGAAAAAACCTGCATTTGTCCTAATTAATTGTTTAATTTATTTGCAGGCCCAATCTTTAAGGAGATGAACAGAAATGAGCCAAAGCCCACCAAAATTCTGAATTAAATCAGAATTAATTCGCACCAAGTAAATCAGGACAAAATCAAGAGGTGGAAAACCGGTTGAGAAGAATCCTCTCAGAATCGATCGGTTAAAGCCAAGAATCCAAGGCCATTTCGTTAGAATCCGGGACTCCAACTGACAAACCAACTCCAGATAAAGTCAGAGGGCGAAACCAAGCTGACCCACCAACAGGGTGTGGCCACCTGGCCACACCCTGGCCGCGGAAACGCGGCAAAAGCCGCGTTTCTGAGGCAATCTTGGAGAGTTAGGGGGAGCGTTTGCTCCCCCGATCTCCCGGGATCCTCCTTACTGGATTTATGCCTATAAAAGGTCAGTATCTGCGCTGAAAAGTGGACGCCAATGCAGAGATAGAACTTAGCCAAGTTTTTCATTTTTTAGTTTAGGTTTTTCTTTTCTTTCATGTAAATGTATGTAGGCTTAGGTTAGATGATGATTCATGTAAGTAAGAGAGAGAGGCTGATTGAGAGTGACACCGATGTAACCTCCTCCTTTCTTCCATTGTTTCAGTGAGTAATAAAGGTATATGCTTTGTTTTATGTTCTGCTTACTTTACTTTTCTTTGCTTTCTTCTTCCTCCTTCTACTTTACCTCGTTGTTTTTGTTGAGTTTACAAGTGAATTCCAAAGCACAAGTACAACGATGTTATGTGAGTGCCAACGATAGTTCATGAAGACGTTCTCCTCCTCAAGACGTATCACTTCATGCTTGTGCTAGACTTGATGATATAATGC
>JAVJIF010002510.1:0-194911 GCA_038442645.1 Agave tequilana | reverse complement strand
GGGCAAATCGGTGATGAAAGTTTAACTTTGGTCAAACTTCTTAATTTAGACTAGAAATAAGTTAATTGGTAGTAATTGTACATATAACTATGTAATACTACTCTTACCTCTTGAGACCATGGTTTTCTTCCCATTTGGGTCCTGTTCGGGTCTAATAAGGCTAGTTGTCCAATTTAGGCTGAAAGTTTGGCATTTGGTCAACTTCTAAATTAAGATAAAAAATAAGGTTAATTAGTATTAATTGTACATAGGAAACTATGTAATACTACTCTTGCTCTTGAAAACATATTTTTTCCCCAGTTTATTCCCTATTTGTCTCTTATAAGGCCTAGTGGCAGGCCTATCGGGGCTAAAAGTTTGAATTTTGATTTAACTTTCAAGTTATGACTAGAAAGTTAATTGATAGTAATTATATATAAAAACTATGTATACCACTCCAGGCACTTAAGAACCACGTTTTCTCCCGTTTGGACCATGCTCGCCTCTTATAAGGCCTAGTTTAGGCCAAATAGAGCCGAAGTGCTGATTTTTTGTCCAACTCTTGATTAAGACTTTGACATAATTAGTAGTAATACCACATCGAACTATTACATACTACTCTCGACTCTTGAAAATATGTTTTCCCATGTTTATTCCCCTTGGGCTTATAAGGCCTAGTTCAGGCCAGTTGGCGCTGAAAGTTTGACTTTTGGATAAACTTCCTAATTAAGACTAGAAATAAGATTAATTGGTAGTATTTGTATATAGAAACTATGAATACTACTCCCGGTTCTTAAGAACCATATTTCTTCCCGTTTAGGCCATAATTTGGCTCTTATGTACCCTAGTTCAGCCCACTGGGATTAAAGTTTGACTTTGGTCAAAATTTCCCATTAAGATTAGAAACAAGGTTAATTTGTAGTAATTACACAATAAACTATGTAATACTATTCTCGGCTCTAAGAACATTGTTTTCCCCGTTTAGGCCCTAACTCAGCTATATGAGGCCTTTCAGGCCAATGAGGGCCGAAATTTTGACTTTTGGTAAAACTTCGCAATTAATAATAGAAACAAGGTTAAATAAAAGTAATTCTATATAGAAACTATGAAGACCACTCCCGACTGTTGAGAACCACGTTTCCCTATGTTTGTTCCCTATTTGGCTCTTATAAGGCTAGTTTAGGCCAATCGGGTTGAAAATTTGGCTTATGGTGGCACTTCTCAATTAAGACTACAATAAATTTACTTGATAGTTTTTTTGTATATAAATTGTGTAATACCTCTCTCGACTATTGAAAATCACATTTTCTCCCTGTTTAGGCCCTGTTCGGCTCTTATAAGGACTAATTCAAGCATAATCGGGACCAACAGTTTCAGTTAGGTTTTCAACTAAGACTAGAATAAATTAATTTATAATATTTGTACATAGAAACTATAAAATACCACTCTCGACTATTGAAAATCATATTTTTTTCCCCCATTTGGCTCTTATATGGTCTAGTTCAGGCAATCGGGATGAAAGAGACTCGGTCAAACTTCACAATTAAAATAAGAAACATGGTTAATTGGTAGTAATTATACATAGAAAGTATATAATACTACTCGCGGTTCTGGAGAACCATACCATAGAATACCACTACTGGCTCTTAAAAATCATGTTTTCTCACCGTTTAGTTCCTATTCAGCTCTTATAAGACCAAATTCAACAAATCGGGACTGAAAGTTTGACTTTGGTCAAACTTCCTAATTAAGACTAGAAACAAGATTAATCGGCAGTATTTAGACATAGAAACTATGTAATACTATCACGGCTCTTGAAAACTATGTTTTCTCCCTATTTAGTTCTTATTTGACTCTTATAAGGCCTAGTTCAAACAATCGGGCAGAAAACTTTAATTTTTGGTCAAACATCCCAATTAAAACTAGAAGTAGGTAATCGGTAGTATTTATACATAGAAACTATGTAATACCACTTCCGACTCTTGAGAACACTTGCCCCCGTTTGGACCCAAATTTAGCTCTTATATGGCATAATTCAGACCAATCTGGGCTGTGAAAGTCTGATTTTTGGTCAAATTTCCCAATTAATACTAGAAATAAGGTTAATGAATGTAATTGTACATAGAAAAAATATAATACTACCGTGGATCTTGAGGACCACGTTTTCCCCATGTTTTTCCTTGTTCGGCTCTTATAAGGCCTAGTTTAGTCCATCGGGATTGAAAATTTAGCATTTGGTTAAACTTCAAATTAAGATTAGAAATAAGTTTAATAGATAATATTTATACATCAAAACTATGCAATAACACTCTGGCTCTTAAAAAAATCACGTTTTCTCCCTGTTTAGGTCATATTCAACTCTTATAAGGCCTAATTCAGGCCAATCGGGGCTGAAAGTTTGACTTTTGGTCAAACTTCTAATTAAGACTAGAAACAAGCTTTATTGGCAGTATATTTATACATAGAAACTATATTAGTACCACTCACAGCTCTTGAAAATCACGTTTTCTCCCCTTTTAGGTCCTATTCGGCTCTTATAAGGCCTAATTTAAATCAATCAGGGCAGAGAGTTGAAGTCAAACTCCCCAATTAATACTAGAAATAAGATTAACTGGTAGCATTTACATAGAAACAATATAATACCACTCCAGCTCTTGAAAAGTATATTTCTCCCCTTTGGGCCCTATTTGCTCTTATATGGCCTAGTTCAGGCCAATCAAGAATGAACGTTTGACTTTTTGTAAAACTTTTCAATTAAGACTAGAAATAAGGTAATTTGTAGAAATTGTTCATAGAACTATGTAATACTAATCTTGGCCCTTGAGCACCATGTTTTCTCCCTTTTGGCCCGACTCAGCTCTTATAAGGTCTACTTCGGGCCAATCAGGGCTGAAAATTTGACTTTTTGTCAAATTCTCATTAATACTAGAAACAAAGTTAATTGGACGTAATTGTATATAGAAACTATGTAGTACAACTCTTAACTCTTGAGAACTACATTTTCCCCCTGTTGTCGTTATTCGGCTCCAATAAGACCTAGTTTAGACCAAAGGGCTGAAAGTTTGGCTTTGGGTCAAACTTCCCAATTAAGACTAGAAATAAGTTTAATTGATAGTATTTGTACATAAAAACTATATAATACTACTCTCGACTCTTGAGAACCACATTTTCCATATGTTTGTCCCTATTCGACTCTCAGATGATCTAGTCAGGCCCAATCGGGGCGGAAGTTTGACTTTTAGTCAAACTTCCAGATTAAGACACAAAACAAGGTTAATCAGTAGTAATGTGCATAGAACTTGTAATACTACTCCTGACTCTAGAAAATCTCATTTTCCCACGTTTGTTCCCTATTTGGCTCTTATAAGGCTTAGTTTAGGCCAATGAGGGAAAGTTTGACTTTGGTGAAACTTCTCAAAGACTTGAAATAAGTTAATTGATAGTATTTGTACATAGAAGTATGTAATACCACTCCCGACTCTTGAAAATCATGTTTTCACCTGTTTAGGCCCTATTTGGCTCTTAATGGCCTAGTTCAGGCCAATCGGGGATGAAAATTTGACTTTTTTGTAAACCCATAATTAAGACTAGAAATAAGGTTAATTGATAGTATTTGTATATAGAAACTATGTAATATCACTACCGGCTCTCGAGAACCATATTTTCTTCCCATTGGCCCTATTCTGCTCTTATATCCCTAGTTCTGGCCAATCGGGGATGAAAATTTGAATTTTAGTTAAACTTCCCAATTAAGACTATAGAAAACGGTTAGTTTGTAGTAATTGCACAAAGAAATTATGTGAGACTATTCTCGACTTTGATAACAATGTTTTCTCCCCGTTTAAGCCCTAACTCGGCTCTTATAAGGCCTAGTTCAGGCCAATTAAGGCTGAAAGTTTGACTTTTAGTCAAACTTCGCAACTAATAATAGAAATAAGGTAATGGAAGTAATTGTACATAGAAACTATAAAAACTACTCCCAACTCTGAGAACCATGTTTTCCACATGTTTGCTCCCTATTTGGCTCTTATATGGCTTAGTTAAGGCCAATCGGGGCTGAAAATTTGGCTTTTGGTGAAACTTTCTAATTAAGACTAGAAACAATCTAATTGACAGTATTTGTACATAGAAAAAATGTAATACGACTCCCGGCTCTTTAAAATCACGTTTCCCCCCATTTAGGCCCTATTCAGCTCTTATAAGGCATCATAATTCAGGCCACGGGGTTGAAAGTTTGACTTTTAGTGAAAATTTTCAATAAGACTAGAAATAAGTTTAATTGATAGTATTTTTTACATAGAAACTATGTAATACCACTCTGGCTCTTGAAAATCACATTTTCTCCTCGTTTGGACCTTATTTTGCTCTTAATATAAGTTCGGGATAATCATGGTTGAAAATTTGACTTTTGTACAACTTCTAATTACGACTAAAATAAGATTAATTAGTAATGTTTGTAATAGAAACTATGTAATACCACTCCTGACTATTGAGAACAATTTGTTCTTCCATTCGGGCCCATTCGGCTCTTATAAGGCCTAATTCAAGATAATCGCGGCTGAAAATTTGACTTCTGATTAAACTCTTAATGAAGACTAGAAATAAGGTTAATGGTAGTATTTATACATAGAAACTATGTAATACCACTCTCGGCTCTAGAAAATCATGTTTTCCCCGTTTGCCCCTATTCGGCTCTTATGAGGCTTAGTTTCAGGCCAATCTAGGTTTTAAGTTGTTTTTTGGTTAAACTTCCTGATTAAGACTGGAAAAAAGAATAATTAATAGTAATTTTACTTAGAACTATGTAATAACTCACGGCTCTTGAAAACCATATTTTCTTCTCGTTTTTGCCCTATTCGGCTCTTATTATAGGGTCTAGCTCAGGTCAATTGGGGTTAAAAGTTTGAATTTTGGTCAAACTTTCAATTAAGACTATAAATAAAATTATTGATAGTATTAGTATATAGAAACTATATAACACCCACTCTCAAATAATGAGAACCCGTTTTCTACCTACATGGGCCCTATTCGGCCCGATATGGCCTAGTTCACGCCAATCGGGGATGAAAGTTTGACTTTTAGTCAAACATCCCAATTAAGACTAGAAACAGGTAAATTTATAATAATTGAGAAACTACGTTTTCCCCCTGTTTGTTCGTTATTCGACTCCAATAAGACCTAGTTTAGGCCAAAAGGGCTGAAAGTTTGGCTTTGGTCAAACTTCCCAATTAAGAATAGAAATAAGTTTAATTGATAGTATTTGTACATAAAAACTATGTAATACTACTCTCAACTCTTGAGAACCACATTTTCCCTATGTTTGTTCCCTATTTGACTCTCAGATGATCTAGTTCAGGCCAATCGGGGCGGAAAGTTTGATTTGGTCAAACTTCCAGATTAAGACACAAAACAAGGTTAATCAGTAGTAATGTGCATAGAAACTTTGTAATACTACTCCTGACTCTATAAAATCTCATTTTTCCCACGTTTATCCCTATTTGGCTCTTATAAGGCTTAGGTTAGGCCAATGGGGCTGAAAGTTTGGCTTTTGGTGAAACTTCTCAATTAAGACTTGAAATAAGTTTAATTGATAGTATTTGTACATAGAAACTATGTAATACCACTCCGACTCTTGAAAATCACGTTTTCACCCTGTTTAGGCCCTATTTGGCTCTTAATGGCCTGGTTCAGGCCAATCGGGAATGAAAATTTGACTTTTTCTTAAACCCCTAATTAAGACTAGAAATAAGGTTAATTGATAGTATTTGTACATAGAAGAAAACTATGTAAATATCACTACCGGCTCTCGAGAACCATATTTTCTCCCATTGGCCCTATTCTGCTCTTATATGCCCTAGTTCTGGCCAATCGGGGATGAAAATTTGAATTTTAGTTAAACTTCCCAATTAAGACTATAGAAACACGGTTAGTTTGTAGTAATGCACAAAGAAATTATGTGAGACTATTCTCAGCTTTTGATAACAATTTTTCTCCCCGTTTAAGTCCTAACTCGGCTCTTATATGGCCTAGTTCAGGCCAATTAAGGCTGAAAGTTTGACTTTTAGTCAATCTTCGCAACTAATAAAGAAAAGGTTAATGGAAGTAATTGTACATAGAAACTATAAAAACTACTCCAACTCTTGAGAACCACGTTTTTCACATGTTTGCTCCCTATTTGGCTCTTATAAGGCTTAAGGCCAATCGGGGCTGAAAATTAGCTTTTGGTGAAACTTTCTAATTAAGACTAGAAAGAAGCTTAATTGACAGTATTTGTACATAGAAAAAATGTAATACGACTCCCGGCTCTTTAAAATCACGTTTTCCCCGTTTTAGGCCCTATTCTGCTCTTATAAGGCATAATTCAGGCACGGGGTTGAAAGTTTGACTTTTAGTGAAAATTTTCAATTAAGACTAGAAATAAGTTTAATTGATAGTATTTTTTACATAGAAACTATGTAATACCACTCCTGGCTCTTGAAAATCACATTTTCTCCTCGTTTGGACCTTATTTTGCTCTTATATACTGTCAAGTTCGGGACAATCATGGTTGAAAGTTTGACTTTTGTACAACTTCTAATTATGACTAAAAATAAGGTTAATTAGTAATGTTTGTAATAGAAACTATGTAATACCACTCCTGACTATTGAGAACAGTTTGTTCTTCCCATTTGGGCCCATTCGGCTCTTAAAGGCCTAATTCAAGATAATCGCGGCTGAAAGTTTGACTTCTGGTAAACTTCTTAATGAAGACTAGAAATAAGGTTAATTGTAGTAGTATTTATACATAGAAACTATGTAATACACTCTCGGCTCTAGAAAATCATGTTTTTTCCCCGTTTTGCCCCTTTCGGCTCTTATGAGCTTAGTTTCAGGCCAATCTGGGTTTAAGTTTGATTTTTGGTAAAACTCCTGATTAAGACTGGAAATAAGGATAATTAGTAGTAATTTTACTTAGAAACTATGTAATAAACTCACGGCTCTTGAAAACCATATTTTCTTCTCGTTTTTGCCCTATTCGGCTCTTATTATAGGGTCTAGCTCAGGTCAATTGGGGCTAAAAGTTTGAATTTTGGTCAAACTTTCAAATTAAGACTGTAAATAAAGTTAATTGATAGTATTAGTATATAGAAACTATATAACACCACTCTCAAATAATGAGAACCACGTTTTCTACCTACATGGGCCCTATTCGGCCCTGATATGGCCTAGTTCACGCCAATCGGGGATGAAAGTTTGACTTTTAGTCAAACATCCCAATTAAGAGTAGAAACAAGGTAAATTTATAGTAATTATACGTACAACTATGTAATACAACTCCTGGCACTTGAGTATCACGTTTTCCCCGTGTTTGTTCCCTATTCGTCTCTTATATGGCCAAATGCGCCAATGGGGGCTGCAAGTTTGGTTTTTGGTCAAACTTTCCAATAAAGACTAGAAAGAAGGGTAATTGGTATTTTTTGTATATAGAAACTATGTAATACTACTCCCAGCCAATGAAAATCACGTTTTTCTCCCCGTTTAGGACCTATTCGGCTCTTATAAGGCCTAGTTCGGGCCAATCAAGGCCTAAAGTTTGGTTTTTGGTCAAACTTCCCAATTAAGACTAAAAACAAGGTTAATTAGTAGTGATTGTACATATAAACTATGTAAGAGTAATTCCTGACTCTGAGAACTACGTTTTTTCAAATGTTGTTCCCTATTCGGCCCTTATAAGTCCTAGTTTAGTCCATCCGGGCTGAAAGTTTGATTTTTGATAAAACTTTTCAATTAAATTAAGACAAGAAATAAGGTTAATTGGTAGTATTTATATATAGAAAATATGCAATACCACTCTCGGCCTCGTAAGAACAATGTTTTCTCCCCATTTGGGCCCTATTCGACTCTTATATGGCCTAGTTCAGGATAATCGAGGATGAAAGTTTGACTTTTGGTTAAACTTCTCAATTAAGACTAGAATTATGTCTATTGATAGTATTTGTATACAGAAACTATGTAATACTACTCCCACTCTTGTGAATCATGTCTTCTCCATGTTTGTTCTCTATTTAGCTTTTATAAGGTTTAGTTTAGGCCAATCAGGGTAAGAGTTTGGCTTTTGGTCAAACTTCTGAATTAAGAGTAGAACTAAGCTTAATTGATAGTATTTTCACATAGAATCTAGGTAATACCATTTTCGGCTCTTGAAAATCACTTTTCCCCGGTTAGGCCCTATTGGCTCTTATGGCCTAGTTCAGGCAAATCGGGATGAAAATTTGATTTTTAGTCAAACTTCTTATTTAGACTAGAAACAAAGTTAATTGGTAGTAATTGCACATAGAAACTATGTAATACTATTCCTGGCTCTTGAGAACCATATTTTCTCCCTATTTGGGGCCTACTCGGCTCTAATAAGGTGAAGTTCAGTTCAATCGGGGCCGGAAGTTTGGCTTTTGGTCAAACCTCCAAATTAAGACCAAATACAAGGTTAATTAGTATTAACTGTACATTAAAACTATGTAATATTACTCCCTGCTCTTGAAAATCACATTTCCCCATGTTTATTCACTTTTCGGCTCTTATAAGGCCTAGTTCTGACCTATCGGGACAAAAATTTTGACTTTTGATATAACTTTCCAATTATGACTAGTAATATGGTAATTGGTATAATATATATAAAAACTATGTAATACCACTCCTGACTCTTAAGAAACACGTTTTCTCCCATTTGGGCCACACTCGCCTCTTATAAGGCCCCTAGTTCAGGCCATTGAGGGCCGAATGTTTAGCTTTTGGTCAAAACTTTCGATTAAGACTTAAAACATAGTTAATTAGTAGTAATACTACATAGAAACTATGTAATACTCTCTCGACTCTTGAAAATCATTTTTCCCCATGTTTATTCCCTTCGACTCTTAAAAGGCCTAGTTCAGACCAATTAGCGCTAAAAGTTTGACTTTTGGATAAACTTCCTAATTATGACTAGGAATAAGATTAATTAGTAGTATTGTATATAGAAGCTATGTAATGCTACTCTCTACTCTTGAAAACTGCATTTTTCCCATGTTTATTCCATGTTCGGCTCTCATAAGGCTTAGTGTATGCCAATCGCGCTGAAAGTTTGACTTTTGGATAACTTCCTAATTAAGCCTAGAATTAGGTTAATGGTAATATTTGTATATAGAAACTATGTGTAATACCACTCCCAGCTCTTGAGAATCATATTTCTTCCCGTTTTGGCCCTCTTCGGTTCTTATGTGCCCTAGTTGAGCCCAATCGGGATAAAAGTTTGACTTTTGGTACAAATTCTCAATTAAGATTAGAAATAAGATTAATTATAGTAATTGCACAAAGAAACTATGTAATACTATTCTCGGCTCTTGAGAATACCGTTTCTCCCCATTTAGCCCTAACTCAGCAATTATAAGGCCTATTCAAGCCAAAAAGGGCCGAAAGTTTGACTTTTGGTTAAACTTCACAATTAATAATAGAAACAAGGTTATTGAAAGTAATTGTACACAGAAACTATGACGTTTTTTGAAAGACACCTAGAGGGGGGGTGAATAGGTGTAAGTGCTAATCTAAGGAACTCAATGCAAACTAAGTGCGCTAAATGAAAAACTTAATGCTCTAAACGCGGAAGCTAATGCAAATGTTGCACAAACTAATACAATACAACAAGTGTAGCCGAATTTCCCTTGCGAGGCTCTGGACTAACTCCTCTTGATTCCCCTTGAAATGGGTTGAGGCGCTATGTGAAGCTCTTGTTGGATGAGTATAAGTTAGGCACACACACACAAGCAATCCAAGCAATGTGCACACACAATCAAGCCAAGCAATCAAGGATATAGCAATATGAATTATGCAATGGCAACACAAGCAATGTATATAATATGCTATGAAAGAATAATGCTTGCACAAAAGTAAAGAGAATAGAGTTTGAGAAAATGGATCAAACGCTAACACAAAGATTTGTTTCGAGGTTCGAGTACCCAACTCTACATCCCCGCCTACACCACCGTGTAGGATTTCCAATCCACTATAGGAGTACCAAACTCCTCTCTCAACCTTACAATGCCACCGAGGCAATACAACAACCAACAACAACACCTCTACCGAAGAGGCTCACAACAATCTCAATCACCTCACACTTGAGGGATACAAACCAATCACCCGATCACCTCTACCGAAGAGGGATACAACAAGAAAAGGGTGTACAACTTAGAGGTTACAACAACAACCTCAAAACTCTCTCTTTCTTTCTTTTCCTTTTTCCACAAAAACAAGATCCTAATAGATTAGGATAGTATGATAGCTCAAGTGTGGAAACTAGGTGTTTTTGGAAACAAGCAACAAAGAAAAACTACTTGGAAAATCTCTTGTATAAGATAGAAATAAAAGATCAAATCAAAATCCCAAAACCTAGTTTTCTTTGATTTTCCAAAAACCAAAACAATAAAGATGAGAAGTTTAAAACCCAAAAACTATTTTTAAACTCTTTTAAACACTTCAGAAAACTGGAACTTTTTCTCTTAAAAAAACTTGGCCAAAATCCCCAAAGAGATGGGGTTTATATAGGCCCATCAGAAAACTAGCCGTTAGGCTGATGTGGCAGCCTGACAGGCTGTCGGTCGACCGGCCGGTCGACCGTCCAACGGTCATATTTTGACCCGTTGAAGCTACGGTCGACCGCCCGGTCGACCCAAACAAACAGAGAGCAGAAACTCTCTGCAGCGGTCGACCGTCCGGTCGACCGTGTTTGTGCCTTCCAGACGTGCACGTCTGTGCACGTCGGTCGACCCGACCGGTCGACCGGCTCTAGGTGCGGTCGACCGTCAGGGTCGACCGACCAACCTGTCAGCACAAACAAAGGCCAGAAATTTTTGGGAAAAATATTTTATAAAAATCTTTTATCTCTTTTAAAAATACCATAAAAATTGTTTTATTCATTTTATATTGAAACACAAACAAGTGATAAAATTTCAAGACAATATATCAACATATCAATTCATTTTTGTGTCTTGCCAATTTTATCAAAAACAAAACCTTGTATTTTGTCAAACTTGATTTTTCCAAAACATGAATAGGATAGTCAAAATAAGTTTGTCTAGCAACTTTAAAGCATGTATGTATATCTAGAACATATCTAATATACATAGAAATAAAGTAAACTTGTTTTGATCTACTATTCATGAAAACCAAATCCAAAACGTGAAACGTGTGTGTATTGTGCACTTGAGCATATCAACTATACTAAGCTTTACAAATGGATCTAAAACTCATAATCTAAACTAGGATACTAAGTCTCTTGACGATCTTCCATCTTCAAGTAGACTTGCTCCCAAACGCGATCCACGAGTGCAAAGGTATGATCTTTAAGCTTTGGCACCGGAATCACCATGATAAGCTTCCAACACTTCGTTGAAGCTAATCATCAAACTAATATTGTAATGATCTGAAACTTAGAAACACAAGAATATTAGTAAACATAACTACATGAGTTGATCATCATCAAACTAGAGTGGAAGGCCTTGGGCCAACAATCTCCCCTTTTTGATGATGACAAAACTCATGGAGTTATATATGCATGGATTAAAGATAAGTTTCAAGGAAGCTCCCCCTTAACTCATGCATAGACAAATAAACATAATAATATGCAATAAATGCTTTTAAACATGAATGCATAAATATGCATAAACAATAAGGTTCTAGATACCAATGAAATGTTTAAAAACAAAACATGCTCTAGATACCAATTGAAAATAAAAAAAAACATAAACTATGCATACAAAAACATGCATATAAACTCAACTCAAATTCTTCTCCCCTTTTTGTCAATCATCAACAAAGGGGTAAACAATCAAAACAATAAATACAATGAGGAGTAAAAATCTTCTCCCCTTTTTGTCAATCAAAACAAGAAAAGCAATGTTCTCCCCCTTTTTGTCTAAAACAAAGTCAATAAGGGTTTCAATCAATTCGAAACAAGTTATGCCTCTAGATACCAATTAAACAAAAAATGAAAATAACATCTTGATACCAATTGAAATAATTGTTCATTTTAATCATGTGATATCAAAGGAAATTAAACATAGTTCTTTAAGGCATAAGGATACCAATTGAAAATAAACATAAGATCAATAAATGTTATATGCTATATAAAATTCATGAAGAGGAAGACGTTAAGTTAGCTTCCCTACACATATGCATTATATGAAGAAGGGATGACAAGCCCCAATTCACATAACACATATTATGTAATGCATAAGAGGAGATGTGAAGCTCCCCTACACACGTATATCATATAAAGAAGAGTTGTCAAGCTCTTCAATTTATAATATACTCAACATGAATCTATATGTAAGAGAGATGTTAAGCTCTCCTTGCATATAGTCAATACAAATCAAAATTTTGTATTTTTCTTTAAACAAAATTTTTATATACCTATTTAAAACACAAGACATCTGATATCAAAAGATAGTATTTTCTTTTAAGATCATATGATACCAATTTGAAAGTCTTTAAAACTCATTTTTAAAGTCATAAAGTGTGGGAGTAAGAATCAAATACCAATTGAAATACAAAATCAAATTTTCTCCCCTTTATGAAATACAAACTAAAATAATGCATAGTCTTGATACCAATTTAAAAGTAATCAATTTAAATGAAATTGAAACTCAAGCACTAGCATAAACACAAACATATATATGTATGAAAAATGGATACCAATAGAAATTGATATTCTTGGAATTGAAATCATACATACATAAACATATATGAGTATACAAGAAGATCAAAATGATACCAATTGAAAGAGTTCAATGATACCAATTGACATAACAATAAAGGCATGTATAACTCATATCATCTACCACCCAATCATGGTTCAAGTTTTAAATGGTTTTCAATGTAAAGCATACATGAACATGATCTCCCATCCAACCTCCCATAGGATGGTAGGGGTTTTCAAAAATAGATTGAAAGATAAGCTTAGTTTGAAAAATTCAACCAAAATGAAGAATACCGTAGCTAGTTAAATGGAAAGTTTTGTTAACTAGTACGAAATCCTTCAAGCAAGGAAAAAACAAAATAATTTCATAAAACACATGTAAATCACATAGTACTTGAAAAACACTCAATATTCAATAAAGTCCATACATGCTCATGAAAAACATACTCATGAGAAATATTTTTAAAGGTGATGAGTGTACAAGAAATGTGTGACATGGCATTATGAAATTCCAATTAAGCTCAATTATTCCTTAAACATGAAAAACATGAAAAATCATCTAAACTATTCAATCTTCAAGGCATATGTATGTCTAATACAAACTAAAGTATACATACATATCCAAAACATAAAGAGTCCACAAATATATGCATAAGGCACGTGGCTCAAAAGGATAAACATGTATATCTAATAGTTTGAACAAGATAGACATATACATGAAGTTAAATATAATCACAAAAACATGAAACACGAAAACTAAATTTTCATCAACAAATTTCATTTCAAGGTATATGTATGAATTGTCAATACAATAAGTATACATACATATCCCTAAACACAATTGAGTCCATATATATAGATTTGCATGAAGGGCAAATGACTCAAAGGGTATACATGTATATCTTAAAGTTGGCAATACAAACATATACATGAAGTGAAAACTCATAAAACAAATTCAAAATGGAATACAAGTTTGAAATGTATGAATCATCAAAACTAGACTATACTAGCACATCTAATGGGTTCAAATAAGCGTTCAAGCTCATACATATATAGATTTATTTGTGGCCCACTATATGTACAAGTATAATCCTAGTCTTAATGAAAACTAACATCTAAACAAGTAATCTTAACATGAAGCATCAAAACACAATATAAAAATCATCATGATAAAACTAAAACATGATTACTATGTAAATTCACATGTATTAGATTCATGATGTACATTATAGCTTAAACAAAAGTGAGAACACTAAGTATGATTCAAATAAGCATGTGTGTCTCAAATACTATACATGTATGTCAAGGATCTAATAAACATGGAATGAACATACTAATCCATAGACATCAAAAACATGCTATAAACAATGAAATGGAAAGCATGTAAACATAATAAATGGGAGTAAAGGATTGTTACCAAAACCGAAGAAGCAACTCTCCTTGTCTCCAAAACATGGTGGTCCTCTCCACCAAACCTTCCCTTGAAAGTGATGCATCCATATGATTTCCTTTAAGTCCGGAACGCATCCACTCCAAGGTGCTATCACTCTCACGTCATGTGAGAGCCCACACCTACATTAAACAAAGGAGGGGTGGTCTTTGGTACCCATACTCTTTGGGTCCATGGGGGTTAGTCTCATTTCTAACCCAAACAAATTTCTTTGCTAAATTAGGAGTATGCAATCTATCATAACAAAATTTAGCAAGGTGGCCCTTACGACCACAATGTGTACAAGTGTACACATGAGCATACGTGTGATGGTGTCCGTGAGGAGCATGTGTATGCCGTGGAGGGTGTGCATGCTTAAAAGTTGGAACTTGTTTCTTTCGAACCAAGGATTCCAAGCGTGTGTGGTTCATGGCACATTGGCTCATAGTGGAGCCAAACAATCTACTCTCTTCTTAAGCAAACAAATATCATCATTGATTCTAGAAGAAGAGGTACATGCATTAGGTAGACTAGATGAAGAAGCTACACTAGCATGACAAACATGTGCATCTATATTATTTTGCAAAACAATATTTTTCTTTAAACAAATATCTAAATCATTTGAAATAGAAATAATTTTGTTTTTCAAAGCAACATTTTCTTTTAAAATAAAATCAACTTTTGAAGACAAGTTATCATTTTCTTCAAAAGAACATGGCAATCATTTTTATTTTTCAAAAACTCATTTTCTTTAAGTGCAAGTTCCAATTGAGATCTCAATGAATCCCTTTCATTATAGACCTCAACCTTCTCTTGCAAAATATTGTTAAGTCTAGCATGCAAACTCTTATTTTCTTGTTCAATTCCTAGACTCTTCTTTTTCAACAAATTATATTTTTCAATAAGTTTTTCACAAACAATAGAAAGTTCTTCATTTAAAGTATGTGGATCAACATAATCATTTGAAGAACTAGCACAATCATTATTATCCAAGTGGGTTTCCGATTGTACCTCAAGGGAGTCATTCCCTTGGACCATGAAGCATTGTGACTCGGAGTCTCCACTAGATTCCTCCGGTTGATTTGGCAATAGAAGCTCGGAGGTGGTGGTTGTTGTCAATTTGTTCCACACTGCAAAGGCGGAATCAAGGTTAGAAACACATAAAAGATAATCTTTAGGTAATGTGCTTCTAATGGCCTCTAGGGCTTGTGCATTGGCCCCTATATGATTGCTATCACTAAGGAAGGATTCCTGGTAATGGCAAGGTAAACATGTATGCCTAGGGTCTTAAGGTACATGGACATCTTAAGCTTCCAAACAACAATGTTGGAAGGGTCAAAGCTAGGTGGGGTCATGAAGTCCATGGTATAAACTATATGTGTGCAAACAAACAAATGCAAATGTAGATTAGCAAGCAAATGGATCTCACTCCTAGGATGTTAAGCCTAATATCAGGAGCACTAGCTCTGATACCAATTGAAAGACACCTAGAGGGGGGGTGAATAGGTGTAAGTGCTAATCTAAGGAACTCAATGCAAACTAAGTGCGCTAAATGAAAAACTTAATGCTCTAAACGCGGAAGCTAATGCAAATGTTGCACAAACTAATACAATACAACAAGTGTAGCCGAATTCCCCTTGCGAGGCTCTGGACTAACTCCTCTTGATTCCCCTTGAAATGGGTTGAGGCGCTATGTGAAGCTCTTGTTGGATGAGTATAAGTTAGGCACACACACACAAGCAATCCAAGCAATGTGCACACATAATCAAGCCAAGCAATCAAGGATATAGCAATATGAATTATGCAATGGCAACACAAGCAATGTATATAATATGCTATGAAAGAATAATGCTTGCACAAAAGTAAAGAGAATAGAGTTGAGAGAAATTGGATCAAACGCTAACACAAAGATTTGTTTCGAGGTTCGAGTACCCAACTCTACATCCCCGCCTACACCACCGTGTAGGATTTCCAATCCACTATAGGAGTACCAAACTCCTCTCTCAACCTTACAATGCCACCGAGGCAATACAACAACCAACAACAACACCTCTACCGAAGAGGCTCACAACTAATCTCAATCACCTCACACTTGAGGGATACAAACCAATCACCCGATCACCTCTACCGAAGAGGGATACAACAAGAATAAGGGTGTACAACTTAGAGGTTACAACACAACCTCAAAACTCTCTCTTTCTTTCTTTTTCCTTTTTCCACAAAAACAAGATCCTAATAGATTAGGATAGTATGATAGCTTAAGTGTGGAAACTAGGTGTTTTTGGAAACAAGCAACAAAGAAAAACTACTTGGGAAATCTCTTGTATAAGATAGAAATAAAAGATCAAATCAAAATCCCAAAACCTAGTTTTCTTTGATTTTTCAAAAACCCAAAACAATAAAGATGAGAAGTTTTAAAACCCAAAACTCTTTTTAAAACTCTTTTAAACACTTCAGAAAACTGGAACTTTTCTCTTAAAAAAACTTGGCCAAAATCCCCAAAGTGATGGGGTTTATATAGGCCCATCAGAAAACTAGCCGTTAGGCTGATGTGGCAGCCTGACAGGCTGTCGGTCGACCGGCCGGTCGACCGTCCAACGGTCATATTTTGACCCGTTGAAGCTACCGTCGACCGCCCGGTCGACCCAAACAAACAGAGAGCAGAACTCTCTGCAGCGGTCGACTGTCCCGGTCGACCGTGTTTGTGCCTTCCAGACGTGCACGTCTGTGCACGTCGGTCGACCCGACCGGTCGACGGCTCTAGGTGCGGTCGACCGTCAGGGTCGACCGACCAACCTGTCAGCACAAAACAAAGGCAGAAATTTTGGGAAAATATTTTATAAAAATCTTTTATCTCTTTAAAAATACCATAAAAATTGTTTTATCATTTTATATTGAAACACAAACAAGTGATAAAAATTTCAAGACAATATATCAACATATCAATTCATTTTTGTGTCTTGCCAATTTTATCAAAAACAAAACCTGTGTTTTGTCAAACTTGATTTTTCCAAAACATGAATAGGATAGTCAAAATAAGTTTGTCTAGCAACTTTAAAGCATGTATGTATATCTAGAATATATCTAATATACATAGAAATAAAGTAAACTTGTTTTGATCTACTATTCATGAAAACCAAATCCAAAACGTGAAACGTGTGTGTATTGTGCACTTGAGCATATCAACTATACTAAGCTTTACAAATGGATCTAAACTCATAATCTAAACTAGGATACCTAAGTCTCTTGACGATTCCATCTTCAAGTAGACTTGCTCCCAAAAGCGATCCACCGAGTGCAAAGGTATGATCTTTAAACTTTGGCACCGGAATCACCATGATAAGCTTCCAAACACTTCGTTGAAGCTAATCATCAAACTAATATCCTGTTAATGATCTGAAACTTAGAAACACAAGAATATTAGTAAACATAACTACATGAGTTGATCATCATCAAAACTAGAGTGGAAGGCCTTTGGGCCAACAGTTTTTTCTATGTTTGTTCCCTATTCGGCTATTATAAGGCCTAGTTTAGGCCAATCAGAGCTAAAAGTTTATCTTTTAGTGAAATTTCCCAATTAAAACTAGAAATAAGTTTAATTGATAGTGTTTGTGAATATAACCTATGTACTACCTCTCCTGACTATTGAAAATCACGTTTTCTCCACGTTTAGGCCCCATTCGGCTCTTATAAGTCCTAATTCAAGCCAAATCGGGACTAAAAAGTTTTGGTTAAAGTTTTCAACTAAGGCTAAAAATAAATTAATTGATAATATTTGTGCATAGAAACTATGTAATACCACTCTCAACTATTGAAAATCATGTTTTCTCCCTATTTAGGTCCTATTCGGCTCTTATATGGCCTAGTTTGGCTAATCGGGGATGAAAGATTGACTTATGGTCAAACTTTCAAATTAAGACAAGAAACATGGTAATTGGCAGTAATTATAAATAGAAAGTATGTAATACTCTCGGCTCTAGTGAACCATACTATGAAATACCACTACCGGCTCTTAAAAATCATGCTTTCTCGCGTTTATGCCCTATTCGGCTCTTATAAGGCCAAATTCAGGAAATCGGGACTAAAAGTTGACTTTTGGTCAAACTTCCTAATTAAGACAAGAACAAGGTTAATCGGTAGTATCTAGACATAGAAACTATGTAATACTATCACGGCTCTTGAAAATCATATTTTCTCCCCCTTTAGGCCCTATTTGGCTCTTATAAGGCCTAGTTCAAGCTAATCGGGGTTGAAACTTTAATTTTGGTCAAACATCCCAATTAAGACAATAAAGTACGTTAATTGGTAGTATTTTTGTATATAAAACTATGTAATACCACTATCGACTCTTGAGAACTGATTTTCTCCCCATTTGGACCCAAATTCAGCTCTTATATGGCCTAGTTCAGGTTAATCGGGTTGAAAGTTGACTTTTAGTCAAACTTCCCAATTAAAACTAGAAACAAAGTTAATGATTGTCATTGTACATAGAAACTATGTAATACAACTCCTGGCTCTTAAGAACCACATTTTCTCTCCGTTTGGGCCCTAAACGACAGTTATATAAGGCCTTATTCAGGCCAATTAGGGTCAAAAGTTTGACTTTTTATCAAACTTCACAAAATGCTAGAAACAAAGTTAATTGAAAGTAATTATACATAGAAACTATATAATACTACTCTTGACTTATGAAAACTACGTTTTCCCCATATTTGTTCCAATTCGGCTCCTAATAAGGCCTAGTTTAGACAAATCACAGCTGAAAGTTTGGTCAAAATCCCAATTAAGTCTAGAAATAGGTTTAATTGATAGTTTATACATAGAAACTATGTAATACTATTTTTGACTCTTGAGGGCCATGTTTTCCCATGTTTGTTCCTATTCAGCTCTTATAAGGACTAATTTAGGCCAATGAGGGCTGGAAGTTTGGCTTTTAGTCAAACTTCTAAATTAAGAATAGAAATTAGTTTAGTTGATTGCATTTGTATGTAGAAACTATGTAATACCACTCCTGACTTTTGAAAATCACATTTTCTCCTCGTTTAGGCCCTATACTCGACTCTTATAAGGCCCAGTTCAGACCAATGGGGGTTGAAAGTTAGACTTTTAGTTAAACATCTCAATTAAGACTAGAAACAAGCTTAATTGGTAGTATTTGCAGATAAAAACTATATAATATCACTCACGACTCTTAAAAACCATATTTCTCCCTGTTTGGGCCCTATTCGGCTATTATAAGGCCTAGCTCAGATAAATCGGGGCTTAAAGTTTGACTTTTGGTTAAACTTCTCAATTAAGTCTAAAAGGAAGGTTTATTGGTAGTAATTATACATAGAAATAATGTCATACCTCTCTTGGCTCTTGAGAACCATATTTTCTCCCTGCTTGGGCCTTATTCGGCTCTTATATGTCAAATTCAGGCCAATCGGAGATGAAAGTTTAACTTTTCGTCAAACTTCCAATTAAGACACAAGGTTAATTGGTAGTAATTGTACATAAAAACTATATAATGTTGGCCCAGAGGCCCTTCACTCTAGTTTCGATGATGATAACTCATGTAGTTATAGTTTACTTATAATCTTGTGATATTTAGTTTCAGATATTTGATCAAGATATTAGTAGGTGATTAGCTTCAACAAAGGTGTTTTGGAGCTTTCACATGGTGATTCAAGAGCTCAAGCGTCATGTTCACATCTAGCACTCGGTTGGAGTCAAGCTCGGTGGATCACGTTTGGATCGAGTCGACTTGGAGACGGCGTTTTACAAGAAGACATCGGTTTGTTTAGTTTAAGTTTGTTTAGATCTCATTATAAAGATTAGATAGTGTGATATGCTAAAGTTCACAATGCACACACTCACACTTGTTTTTAAGTTTATTGGTTTTCAGCTTAACCAATATTGGATTTCATGTCAAAAACATAGATACACTATATTTCATGTATATTGGATTCTATCCATATACAACATGCTTCAAAGTTGTTTAAATATCATGTTTTTGTATTTACATGTGTTTTGGAAAAATCGGATTTCCATTTCAAATTCCAAGTTTTGAAAAATACAGTTTTTGGTTTAATGCAAATTTTCAATCTCACAAAAATGGTTCAAATAGTTTGTAATATGTGTCGAATTTTTGTCACACATATTTGTATTTCAAAGATCTAATATGAACTGATTTTTGTGGAATTTATGTGATTTTATGAGATTTAATTAAAAATAAAAACCCAAGTTTTTAAGTCCTATAATGGCTAGACTAGCTATCTGCCGGTCGACCGGAACGGTCGACCGTAGCAGTAGTCGGTCGATCGGTGCGGTCGACCGATGTGCACAAGCGTACATGCCAGCTTGAGCTGGTGGGCCGGTCGACCGGGTCGGTCGACCGTCCAGAGAGCTCTGCTCTCTGGAAATGGCCCAGGTCGACCGGGCCGGTCGACCGGCAGAGATCTCTGCTCTCTGTATCCAGTCTCGGTCGACCGAGCCGGTCAACCGGAGGCACAACGGTCAAAAATATGACCGTTGGGCCGGTCGACCGGGCGGGTCGACCGAAAGGGCAATTCTGCCCTTTCCAGCTGTCAATGGGCAGAATTTTGTGGGGCTATAAATACCCCCATTTGAGTTTGTTTTCAACAAGTTTTTCAAGAGCAAAAATTCTCACTCTTTCTAGTGTTTAATTACAAGTTTTTAAAAGAGTTTTTGGTTTTAAAGATTTCATCTTTATTTGTTTTAAAGGGTTGGAAAAATCAAGAAAAAGAAAAGTCTTTGGAATTAGTTTTTGATCTTCATTTCTATTATATCCTAGAAGTTTTCCCAAGTATTTTCTTTGAGTTTTTGATTTCCAAATTCTTTTTTTTCTCACACTTGAGCCTATCATCTATCCTATCTATTAGGATCTATTTTGTGGGAAAATTAGTTTGTGGTTGTTTATACCACCAAGTTGTAAACCTTCCATCTTTGTGATATCCCTCTAGTGGGAGGTGATTGTATTGATATCCCTGTAGTGAGAGGTGATTGTGGAAGTGGTATTTGTATCCCTCTAGTGAGAGGTGATTAGTTTGGAATCCCTCAAGTGTGAGGTGATTGAGTTTGTTGGTATCCCTCTAGTGAGAGGTTGATCATTATTTGGCTAAGTGCCTAACCCTCTAAGTGTAGAGGTATTTTTGAGTTGTGCCTTGCCTCTAGTGAGAGGTTGTATTTGAGAGAGGAGTTGTGTACTCCTAAATTGTATTTACCCCAAATCCTCAGTGGAGGTTCCCTGTGTGGGAAGTCCTGTGTGGACGAGTTAGTGGAAATCCTTCTGTGTGAAGGCGGGGACGTAAATCTGTGTGCTCGAACCTCGAAACATATCTTTGTGTTTGCGTTTGATCCACTTTCCTAACTCTCTCTCTTTTACTTTGTGCATTGATTCATATTTTCATGTCATACTTATATGCTGGGCTTGATTGTGTGCCATACTTGTGTTCAACCAAGAGAGCTTCATATAGCACCTCAACTCTTATTTAGAGGAATTTAGAGGAGATAGTCCAGAGCCCTTTACCGGGAATTCAGCTACACTCTTTGGTTACACTAAGTGTGTTGCATTTAGTTTTTAAATTTCGCATTATTTGTCATAGATTAGCCCTACACCTATTCACACCCCCTCTAGGTGTACTTTCAATTGGTATCAGAGCCTATACTCCTGATATTAGGTTTAACCACCTAGGAGTGAGATCTTGGTTGCTAATCTAGTATTTGTATTTTCACACTTATTTGTTTATTCATACACTCATGGATTGCTTGACCCCTCCCATGTTTGATGTTTCCAACATTGACATGTGAAAATTTAGGATGAGTATGTATCTAAAAACCCTAGGCTTGCATGTTTTCCTTGCCGCTACCAAGAAATCCTATCTTGGTAATAGCAAGCATATAGAGGCCAATGCACAAGCCCTAATGGCACTTAGAAGCACGCTTAACAAAGAATATTTGTGTATGGTTCTCATTGCGATTCCGCTTTTGTAGTGTGGAACATTTTGAACTCTCTAAAGCTTCAAACGCTGAATATTATGGAGGGAAATCTAGTGGAGAGTCCGAGCAACATTGCTACATGGTCCAAGTAAATGACTCCCTTGAGGTAAATTCGGATGCTCAATTAGATGATGATGATGCTAGTTCTTCTAGTAATGATTATATTGATGCCGATACTTTGAATGAAGAACTTTCCATTGTGTGTGAAAAATTATTAGAAAAATATAAAGTTTTGAAAAAGAAAACTTTTAAGTTAACTAAAGAAAATAAGGACTTGTCTTCAAAATTTGATATTGTTTTGCAAGAAAGAAATGAGATTTATAATGAAAGGGATTCATTGAAATCTAAACTTGATCTTACTTAAATGAAAACAAGATTTTGAAAAGTAAAAATGATTGTGAAAATGTTTTAAAGAAAAACGAGGATTTAACTTTAAAACTTGATTTTATTTTAAATAAAAATGAATCTTTGAAAAACAAAATTTCTTCTATTTCAAAAGAGCTAGATTTGTTTTCAAAGAAAAATACTACTTTGCAAAATGATATTGATTCACATGTTTGCCATGCTAGTATAGCTTCACCTTCTAGCTTACCTATTGCATGCTTCACTTCTTCTTCCATTATTGAAAATGATATAAATATTTTAAAGAAGAGTGTTGATTATTTGGGCTCCACTTTGAGCCAATGTGCCATGGACCACACGGTTGGAATCCATGCTTCGAAAGAAACAAGTTTCAAATATGCATGCACACCATACACGTCATACACTTACTCCTCACGTTCACACTCATAACACAATGTATGCTCATGTGTACACATGTACACATTGTGGACGTAAGGGCCACCTTACTAAGTTTTGTTATGATAGAGTACATGACGTAAATTTAGCAAATAAATTTGTTTGGGTTAGGAAAGGAGCTAACTCCCATGGACCAAAAAGAGTATGGGTACCAAAGATCACTCCTATTTTATTTGATGTTGCTGTAGGCTCTCACTTGACGTGAGAGAGATGGTGCCTTGAGGTAGATGCGTTCCGAGCTAAACGGTGACTAATTTGGATGCATCACTTTCAAGGGGAGTTTGGTGGAAGGACCACCATGGTTTGGAGACATAGAGAGTTGCCCTCATGGTTTTGGTAACGATCTCTTACTCTCATTTATTTTTGCATGCTTTTAGATCATTCATTTGTAGCATGTCTTGTTTTAATGCTCATTATGTCATATGCCATGCTTATTTGACTATGGCATACACATATAGTATGTGAGATCACCCATATTTATATGGACCCATATTTTTGTTCTCTCCATAGTTTAGCTATTATGTATATCATAGCTCTAATAACATGAGTATTTACATAATGATCATATGAGTTTTGTTTTGATGTTTCATGTTTTGACTACTTATTTTAAATGTATCCTTCATTAAAACTTGAGTATATGCTTGTACAACTAGTGAGCCACAAATAGATTATTATATGTTTGTGCCTAATTGTTCATTTGTACCCATAAGATGTACTAGCATAACCTAGTTTTGATGATTCATGCATTTTGACTTGTATTTCTATTTTTATGCATGTTTTCATGTTTGTGATTAGCTTCATGTATATGTCCATTTTGTCTAAACTATTAGTTATACATATACATTCTTGAGCCACTTGCCTTCATGCATATATTTTTGTGGACTCGTTCATATTTGGATATGTATGTATACTCTAGTTTGTACAAAACATACATATGCCTTGAAGTTATATTATTGAAAATTATATTTTAATGATTTTCGTGTTTTTGTTTGAGGAATTTCACATTGAGCTTAATTGCCTATTTTCATGACTATGTCTTTCACACAAAACTTATACACTCACATTATTTGATGTTTTCTCATGATTTTGTTTTCATGAGTATTATATGTGCTATATAGATTTTGAGGGTCATTGGTTTAGTGATTTTCATATTTCATGGAATATATTCTTGTTTTATTCCTTGCTTGAAGGATTTCGTGTTAGTTTTCAAGTTTTTCATAAACTAGTTCGTATTCTTCATTGGTAGAGTTTTCAATTGTGCTAAAACTATTTTCAAATTTATTTTTGAAAACTCTACCTATAAAGGGCGGTTGGTTGGGCGATCATGCCTTGTATGCATTATTGAAAATCAATTTAAACATGTGCCTGAAATGGATGGTAGGGAGTATGAGTTATACACTTGATTCTTATTGTGTTTTCAATTGGTTTCACAATTGATATCTATTTTGTATACTCATATTTGTTTCTATATATGTATGCTTTAACTTCAAACAATATCAATTTAGATGGTATTTACATTTTCATACACATATATGTGTTTTGATTGTGCTTACTATATCTCTATATCTTTAAGCACAAATTTAGTTATGCTAAGCTTGATTTAGTCCTTTATGACAATTATTTTTAAGTTGGTATCTTATACAAGCTTATGCATTATTTTCATGAGTATTTCATAAAGGGGAAGAAAATTCATGTTTTACCTTTCAATCGGTTTTGTTTACCTTTGGTATCTTACTCCCACTCTTTATGTTGAAAAATGATATCGTAGTTTTCATTTGGTTTCCTATGCTCCTAATAAAAATTATTTTCGATTGGTATATGTTTCATTTTTCAATATTGGTATCAAGAATCTTAAATTGATATTATTCTCTATTTGGTATCTCCATTGTAAAATATTTTTAGTGTTTAACCAAAAAGATTAGTTTATGTTTTTCAATTGGTATCAAAAGTATAAAATAATTTCATTTGGTACTAATTTTTACAATTGGTATCAAGATTACCTATATGTTTATATCTTTCAATTGATATCAAAATTTTTGTTGTTTTGTTTATTTTCAATTGGTATCATAAATTGGTATCATGATGTTTCGATGTATACTTCCGTACTAAGTTGATATATCTTTCAATGGTATCATAGTGTTTTGATTTGTATTGCTTATATGTAAGGGAAGCTTAACATCTTCTCTATATATAGATTCATGTTGAGTGTATGTCATATTGAAGAGATTGATCTCTCTTTGGTATGTAGTACACGTGTGTAGTAGGAGCTTCACATATCCTTTTATACATTGCATATGATGCTTTATATGGTTAGTGTTGGCCCAAAGGCCCATCACTCTAGTTTTGATGATGATCAACTCATGTAGTTATAGTACTAATGATCTTGTGTTTGATTAGTCTCAGATTTATGATCAAGATCTTAGTTGGTGTGTAGCTTCAACAAAGGATTTAAGTCAAGTTTTGGAGCTAGCACGGTTTGATTCAAGAGCCTACGCATCAAGACCACATCAAGTACTCAAGAGAAGTCTAGCTCGTTGGATCAAGTTTGGACCAAGTCAAGAGGAGAAGAAGACTTCAAGTGAAGAGCTTCAAGATCAAGACTTGAGTCTAGGTTTGTTTTAGTTAAGATTTTATTTTTTTGGATAAAATGTAAAGGATAGAATAGTTGGTGGATTGCTCAAGTATACCATATACACACACACTCTTGATTTAGTTATGTTTTCATAAAAGAATTTTTATTTTGGAAAAATACAAAAGAGTTTTCATTTTGGAAAAATACCATTTGGTTTTTGAAATTCAAAGTATATATGTTTTAACCAAAATCATATTTTAGAGCTTAATGTCAAAAACATAGATATTTCATCATGTATGTGTAGTGGATCATTTCCATACACTCTATGCTTTAAAAGTTGTTTAAATATCTTGTTTTTGTATTTGGAGAAGTTTTGGAAAAATAAGTTTTGGAAAAACCAATTTTGAAAAATACAGTTTTTGTTTTTAGCCAAAATTTCTAAGTTACGAAAAATAGTTCAAAATGTTTGAAACATGGTTTGATTTTTCTCAAACATGTTTGTATATCAAAGTGTAATATTGAAACTAATTTTGTAGATTTTTAATGATTTTATGAGATTTTATCAAAGTCAAAATACCAAGTTTTTAATCCCTAATTAACCCTGTCCTGGCTTCTGCCGGTCGACCGGACCGGTCGACCGAGCTAGGAGTCGGTCGACCAGTCGGTCGACCGACGTGCACAGAACGTGCACGCCAGTTTGGCTGGAGGGCCGGTCGACCGACCGGTCGACCGCCAGAGAGTTTCTGCTCTCTGGAAGCCTCGGTCGACCGGGTCGGTCGATCGGCAGAGAGCTCTGCTCTCTGTTCCAGGCCATAGTCGACCGGGCCGGTCGATCGCTGCCCCAACGGTCAGAAATTGACCGTTGGCGGTCGACCGGGCCGGTCGACCGACAACCGTCAGGGCTGAAAAATTGCCCCAACGGCTAGTTTTTCTAGCCTATATAAAAGGGGGCTTTGTGGACTGTTTTATGCAAGATTTAGAAGAAGTTTTTGGGCTAGTTTTTCTTACTCTTTTTAAGAGGTTTCTCCACTTGTTTTAGAGCAAATACTTCCATTCAAAAGGAGAGTTTTGTTGGCCCAATGGCCTTCCACTCTAGTTTGATGATGATTAACTCATGTAGTTATGTTACTAATAATCTTGTGTTGTTTAAGTTTCAGATCATTAACCAAGATATTAGTTGGTGATTAGCTTCAACAAGGAGTTTAGAAGCTTTTCATGGTGATTCCGGTGCCAAAGCTTAAAGATCATACCTTTGCACTTGGTGGATCACGCGTTTGGGAGCAAGTCTACTTGAAGATGGAGATCATCAAGAAGACTTAGGTATCCTAGTTTAGATAGTGGGTTTAGATCCATTTGTAAAGCTTAGTATAGTTGATATGCTCAAGTGCACATACACACACGTTTCATGTTTTGGATTTGGTTTTCATGAATAGTAGATCAAAACAAGTTTACTTATTCTTATGTTTATTAGATATGTTCCAGATATACATACATGCTTTAAACTTGCTAGACAAACTTATTTTGACTCTCCTATTCATGTTTTGGAAAAATCAAGTTTGATAAAAATACGAGTGTTGGTTTTTGATAAAACTTGCAAGACTCAAAAATGATTGAATATGTTGATATATGTCTTGAAATTTTATCACAAGTTTATGTTTTAATATAAAATGATAAAACAATTTTTATGGTATTTTTAAAGAGATAAAAGTATTTTCAAAATATGTTTTATACCAGATTTTCTGTTCAGGCTTCAGCCAAGTCGACTAGTCGACCAACCTAGTCGACTAGGGATGAAGTCGGTCGACCGGCTGGGTCGACCGACGTGCACGGACGTGCACGCCTTGACTGGCAGTTTGCCGGTCGACCGAGCCGGTCGACCGGATCTGAGAGCTCTGCTCTCTGTTTGTTTGGGTCGACCGGGCGGTCGACCGGTTTTGCCCAACGGTCATATTTCTGACCGTTGGCGGTCGACCGGGCCGGTCGACCGGTAGCCTGTCAGGCTGCCACGTCAGCCTAACGGCTAGTTTCTGGTTTGGCCTATATAAACCCAACTCTTTGGGATTTTGGCTAAGGTTTTTAGAAGAGAAAAATCACAGTTTTTCCAGAGTTTAAAACAAGTTTTCAAAAGTGTTTTTGGGCTTTAAACTTCCTATCTTATCTGTTTTAGGTTTTGGAAAAATCAAAGAAAAGAGAATTTTGGGAGATTTGTCTTGGCTTTCATTTTCTATCTTTTGCAAGAGTTTTCCCAAGTATTTTTCTTTGAGTTTTTGTTTTCCAAACACCTAGTTTTTCCACACTTGAGCTATATCTTCTATCCTAATCTATTAGGATCTTGTTTTGTGGAAAAGAGAAAAAGAGAGATTGAGTTTGTGGTCTTATGTGATCACTTGTTGTAAACCCTCCTTATCTTGTTGTATCCCTCTTTGGTAGAGGTTGATCAGAGTGGTATTGGTTTGATCCCTCTTAGGTAGAGGTGATTGTGTTTGGTTGTTGTTTGCTCCCTCTAGTGAGAGGTGGAGCTTGGAGATTGTAAACCTCTTCGGTAGAGGTGTTGGTTGTTGGCTTACCCCTCGGTTGTGAGGTGGTTGTTTGAGAGAGGAGTTTGGTACTCCTAGTGTTGTAACAAATCCTCTTTGGTAGAAGTTCCTTCGGTGGAGATAGTGGATTGGAAATCCTACACGGTGGTGTAGGCGGGGATGTAGAGCAAGGTGCTCGAACCTCGAAACATATCTGTGCCTTTGTGTTTGATCCATTGTCTCTCTATCTCTTACTCTCTTTTATTTTAGCAAAGCATCTTCAATCAGAACATTCATATTGCTTGCTTACATTTGTACCTTGCATATTTCATATTGCTATATCTCTTATATGCTTGGTTGTTTGTGTGTGCCTCACTTATACTTAACCACAAGAGCTTCACATAGCACCTCAACCCATTCAAGGGGAATCAAGAGGAGTTAGTCCAGAGCCCTTCACGGGGAATTCGGCTACACTTGTGTGTTGTATTAAGTGTGTTGCAAGAATTGTTTTAGCTTCCGCATTTAGTTTTCATTTAGATTGTTAGATTAGCACTTACACCTATTCACCCCCCTCTAGGTGTTATTTCAATTGGTATCAGAGCTAGTGCTCCTGATATTAGGCTTAACATCCTAGGAGTGAGATCCATTTGCTTGCTAATCTATTGTTTGCATTTGCTTGTTTGCACACTCATATAGTTTGCCATGGACTTCATGACCCCACCTAGCTTTGACCCTTCCAACATTGTTGTTTGGAAATGTAGGATGTCCATGTACCTAAAAACCCTAGGTTTGCATGTCTTCCTTGCCGCTACCAAGAAATGCTATCTTGGTAATGGTGATCATATAGGGGCTAATGCTCAAGCCCTAGAGGCTATTAGAAGCACATTATCAAAAGATTATCTTATACGTGTTTCTAATTTTGATTCCGCATTTGCAGTGTGGAACATGTTGACAACCACAACTACCACCTCCGAGCTTCAAATGCCTATCCAACAAGAAGAGGAATCGAGTGGAGACTCCGAGTCACAATGCTTCATGGTCCAAGGGAATGACTCCCTTGAGATACAATCGGAAACCCACTTAGATAGTGATGATTGCTCTAGTTCTTCATGTGATAATTATGATGCCCATGCCTTAAATGAAGAACTATCTATTGTATGTGAAAAATTAATAGAAAAAATAAAATTTTGAAAAAAGAAAAGTCTAGGACTTGAAAAAGAAAATAAATGTTTGCATTCTAGACTTGACAATGTTTTGCAAGAGAAGGTTGAGGTCTATAATGAAAGGGATTCATTGAGATCTCAATTAGAACTTGCACTAAAAGAAAATGAATTTTTAAAATCTAAAAATGATTGTGAATCACTTTTAAAGAAAAATGAAAATTTGTCTTCAAAAGTTGACTTTGTTTTAAAGGAGAATATTTCTTTGAAAAATAAAATAATTTCCATTTCAAATGACTTGAATGTTTGTTTAGAGAATAATATTGTTTTGCAAAACAAAATTGATTCTCATGTTTGCCATGCTAGGGTAGTTTCACACACTCCACCCATTGCATGCTCCACTTCTTCTTTGTTTGAAAATGATATAAAATTAATTAAGAAGAAAATGGATTGTTTGGGCTCCACTATGAGCCAATGTGCCATGAACCACACACGCTTGGAATCCTTGGTTCGAAAGAAACAAGTTCCATCTTTTCATGCACACCCTCCACGACATACACATGCTTCCCACGGATACCATCACACGTATGCTCATGTGTCACTTGTACACATTGTGGACGTAGGGGCCACCTTGCTAAATTTTGTTTTGATAGATTACATAATGTAAATTTAGCAAATAAATTTGTTTGGGTTAGAGAAAGTACTAACCCCTATGGACCCAAAAGAGTATGGGTACCAAAGATCACCCCTCCTATTTTTGATGTAGGTGTGGGCTCTCACATGACGTGAGAGTAGCCGAACCTTGGAGTGAATGCGTTCTGAGCCTCATGGAAATCAATTGGATGCATCACTTGTAAAACACCTAGAGGGGGGTGAATAGGTGTAAGTGCTAATCTAATAAACTAAATGCAAACTAAGTGCGCTAAATGCGGAAGCTAATGCAAATCTTGCAACACACTTAATACAATCCAACAAGTGTAGCCGAATTCCCCTTGCGAGGCTCTAGACTAACTCCTCTTGATTCCCCTAGATATGGGTTGAGGTGCTATGTGAAGCTCTTGTTGGATGAGTATAGGTGATGCACAAACACACAAGCAATTCACAATGTGCACACACAATCAAGCCACGCAATAAAGGATATAGCAATATGAAATAATGCAAGGCAATATGAATTATGCACAACACAAGCAAATATGGTATGATATGAAGTATGATGCTTTGCACAAAGTAAATGAGAGAGAGTTAGAGAGACAATGGGAGCAGTCGCAAACAACGAGATTTGTTTCGAGGTTCGAGCACCTTGCTCTACATCCCCGCCTACACCACCGTGTAGGATTTCCACTATCTCAACTCCCACCGAGGGAACCTCTACCGAAGAGGATTTCTTACAACTCTAGGAGTACCAAACTCCTCTCTCAAACAACAACCTCCTCACAACCGAGGGGGAAGGCCCGTAGCCAATACAACAACCAACCACAACGCCTCTACCGAAGAGGCTCACAAGCAAACACTATCACCTCTACCTAAGAGGGATCCACAACACAATCACCCGATCACCTCTACCGAAGAGGGATTCACAAATATAAGGGTGTTTACAACAATGAGGTTTACAACAAACAACCTCAAACACTTCTCTTTCTTTTTCTCTTATCTTTTTCCACAAAAACAAGATCCTAATAGTTTAGGATAGAAGATAGCTCAAGTGTGGAAACAAGTGTTTTTGGAAACAAGCAACAAAGAAAAATCTTTGGGAAAATACTTGCAATATGATAGAATTTAAGATCTAAGCAAAAATCCCAAAAACCTATTTCTCTTTGATTTTCCAAAAACCCTAAAACAATAAAGAGGAGAAGTTTTTGCACTTAAAACTCTTTTGAAAACTCTTTAAAACACTTCAGAAAACTAGTATTTTTTCTCTTAAAAAACTTGGCCAAAATCCCCAAAGAGATGGGGTTTATATAGCCCCTATACAAAACTAGCCGTTAGGCTGAGCTGGCAGCTCTGACAGGCATCGGTCGACCGGCCCTGTCGACCGAAACATCCTGAGAGCAGAACTCTCATCTCGGTCGACCGGCCCGGTCGACCGTCCCAGAGACTCCAAAACGTGCACAGACTTGTGCACGTCGGTCGACCGTCCCGGTCGACCGGCCTATGGTGCGGTCGACCGGTCCGGTCGACCGACTTGGCCTGTCAGCCAGTCCTTAGTTCTGCACAGATACGGGATTTGAAAATAGGTCTTTTCACTCAATAAAAATCCCATAAAATCATAGTAAATCTAAAAAAATAGTTTTAATCACAATAAAAACTGTTTTTCTAAAAATATGTTTTTCTAAACTTGTTTTATCATTTTACTTTGATAACCAAACTTGTGATAAAATTTCAAGACATATATCAATCATATCAATTCATTTTTGTGTCTTGCCAATTTTTATCAAAAACAAAACTTGTATTTTATCAAACTAGAATTTTCCAAAACATGAATAGGATAGTCAAAAGTTTGTTTAAAAAATTAAGCATGCATGTATAGAATGAAGCAACTATACATATATCAATTTAAACTTGTTTTGATAAACTATTCATGAAAACCAAAATTCAATCATAAACGTGTGTGATTTGTGCACTTGAGCATATCAACTAAACTAAGCTTTACAAATATGGATCTAAAACTCTATCTAAACTAGGATACCTAAGTCTTCTTGACGATCTTCATCTTCAAGTAGACTTGCTCCAAACTCCGTGATTCTCCAAGTGCAAAGGTATGATCTTTAAGTTTTGGCACCAGAATCATCATGAATAGCTTCTAATCATCTTGTTGAAGCTAATCACCAACCTAATATCCTGTTAATGATCTGAAACTTAGAAACACAAGAATATTAGTAAACATAACTACATGAGTGTTGATCATCATCAAAACTAGAGTGGAAGGCCATTTGGCCAACAATCTCCCCCTTTTTGATGATGACAAAACTCATGGAGTTATATATGCATGGATTAAAGTTAAGCTTCAAAGAAGCTCCCCCTTAACTCATGCATTAAACAAATAGATAAATATGCAATGAAAGCTTATGATTCTAAACAAGAGACATACATATTTTTCATATCTTTTTATGTTTCTTTGCTTATGCATGAACTCAATATATGCAAAAACATAAAGAAGCATATATAAAAACTAAACAACTCAAAATCTTTCTCCCCCTTTTTGTCAATCATCAACAAAGGGGTAAACAATCAAAACCATAGATAAATGAGGGTAAAAATCTTTCTCCCCCTTTTTGTCATCAAACAATGCAAACAATGTTCTCCCCCTTTTTGTCTAAAACAAAAAAACAAAGTCAATAAGGGGTGACTACAAACATGATATCAATTAGAAAATATGTCAATGAAGCATCTTGATATCAATAAATAAGGATCAATATATGTTATATGCTATATACATTCATGAAGAGGAAGACGCTAAGTTAGCTTCCCTACACATATGCATTACATGAAGAAGGGATGACAAGCCCCAATTCACATAACACATATTATGTAATGCATAAGAGGAGATGTGAAGCTCCCCCTACACACGTATATCATATAAAGAAGAGTTGTCAAGCTCCTCAATTTATAATATACTCAACATGAATCTATATGTAAGAGAGATGTTAAGCTCTCCTTGCATATAGGAAATACAAATCAAAACTTTGAATATTTTCTTTAAACAACATTTTGAAATACCAATTGTAATTAAACATAACTAATTACCAATTGTAAAACAACATAACAAATTTTGAATGTCTAAACACAAATTTTGATACCAATTGTAAGAATATATTTCATTTTGAAAATATATAAACAAATTTGATGTTGATATCATATGTTCAAAATAACAACTTTTAATCATAAAGAGTGGGAGTACAAATACCAATTGAAATACAAATCAAATTTTCTCCCCCTTTATGAAATACAAAGTAAAGACATACATAGTCTTGATAACAATTTAAAAGTAATCAATTTAAACAAAATTGAAACTCAAGCACTAGCATAAACACAAACATATATATGTATGAAAGATAGATACCAATAGAAATTGATATACTTGGAATTTAAAGCATACATACATACAAAACATATATGAGTATACAAGAAGATCAAAATGATACCAATTGAAAGAGTTCAATGATACCAATTGACATAACAATAAGTTCAAGTGTATACATCATATTATCTACCACCCAATCATAATTCAAG
Source organism: Agave tequilana (assembly GCA_038442645.1). Lineage (NCBI taxonomy): Eukaryota > Viridiplantae > Streptophyta > Magnoliopsida > Asparagales > Asparagaceae > Agave > Agave tequilana. Next base: position 161,520 of record JAVJIF010002510.1, on the reverse strand, counting down.
TTTTAGAGATTTTCAATTTAGGAAATACATGAACATGATCTCCCATCCTACCGCCCTTGGAAGGTAGGGGTTTTCAAAGATAGATTTGAAAATGTAGTTTTGTTTGAAATCACTACCAAAATGAAGAACACGGCAACTAGTTAAATGGAAAACTTGTTAACTAGCACGAAATCCTTCAAGCAAGGAATAAAACAAAAAATGAATTCACATGATAATCATCACTCTAACCAATAAAGCATACCTCATGAGAAACAAAACATGAGCAATAGATATGAGTGTACAAATAATATGTGAAGATCATAATCATGAAAAATATTTCATTAAGCTCATTATTCCTTAAAACACGAAATCATCAAAACTATCTAATCTTCAAGGCATATGTATGTCTAATACAAACTAACGTATACATACATATCCAAAACATAAAGAGTCCACAAGATATATGCATTAAAGCACGTGGCTCAAAAGATGTATATGTATAAGATTAGTTTGAACTAGATGGACATATACATGAAGTTAGACATAAATACATGAAACATGAAAAACTAAATTTTCATCACAACAAATTTCATTTCAAGGTATATGTATGATTTGTCAACACAAGAAGTATACATACATATCCCTTAAACACACTTTGAGTCCATAATAGATATTTGCATGAAAGGCAAATGACTCAAGGGGTATACATGTATATCTTCAAGTTTGACAAAATACACATATACATGAAGTGAAACACACAATCATAAAACAAATTCAAAAATGAGAATACAAGTTTAATATGTATGAATCATCAAAACTAGACTATACTAGCACATCTAATGGGTTCAAATAAGCATTCAATTCCAACTATATATAGATTTATTTGTAGCCCACTCTATGTACAAGTATATAACTAGTCTTAATGAAAACTAACACTTAAACATATATTCAAAACATGAAGCATCAAAACACATATAAAAATCATCATGATAAAAGTCATCATGGAAAACTAAAACATGATTATTATGTGAATTCACATGTATTAGATTCATGATGTACATTATAGCTTAAACATAAGTGAGAACACTAAGTATGGGATCACATAAGCATGTGTGTCTCAAATACTATACATGTATGTCAAGGATCTAATAAACATGGAATGAACATACTAATCCAATGACAATAAAAACATGCTATAAACTATGAACATGAAAAGCATGTAAACAATAAATGGGAGTAAAGGATTGTTACCAAAAACGAAGAAGCAACTCTCCTTGTCTCCAAAACATGGTGGTCCTCTCCACCAAAACTTCCTTTGAAAGTGATGCATCCATTTGATTTCCATGAAGTCCGGAACGCATCGACTCCAAGGTGCTATCACTCTCACGTCATGTGAGAGCCCACACCTACATCAAAAATAATAGGAGGGGTGGTCTTTGGTACCCATACTCTTTTGGGTCCATGGGGGTTAGTCTCATTTCTAACCCAAACAAATTTCTTTGCTAAATTCTCAACATGTAAACGATCATAGCAAAATTTAGCAAGATGGCCTTTTCGGCCGCAATGTGTACATGTGTACACATGAGCATACGTGTGATGGTGTCCGTGTGAAGCATGTGTATGCCGTGATGGGTGTGCATGCATAAAAGTTGGAACTTGTTTCTTTCGAACCAAGGATTCCAAGCGAGTGTGGTTCATGGCACATTGGCTCATAGTGGAGCCCAAACAATCTACCTTCTTCTTTAACATGCAAATATCATCATTAATCTTAGAAGAAGAGGTACATGCATTAGGTAGACTAGATGAAGAGGCTACACTAGCATGGCAAACATGTGCATCCATCTTATTTTGCAAAACAATATTTTTCTCTAAGCAAACATTTAAATCATTGGAAATAGAAATGATTTTGTTTTTCAAAACAACATTCTCTTTTAAAACAAAATCAACTCTAGAAGACAAGTTTTCATTTTTCTTTAAAATAGCATGGCAATCATTTTTAGACTTTAAAAATTCATTTTCTTTAAGTGCAAGTTCCAATTGAGATCTCAATGAATCCCTTTCATTATAGACCTCAACCTTCTCTTGCAAAACATTGTTAAGTCTAGCACGCAAACTCTTATTTTCTTGTTCAATTCCTAGACTTTTCTTTTTCAACAAGTTATATTTTTCTATTAGTTTTTCACAAACAATAGAAAGTTCTTCATTTAAGGCATGGGGATCAACATAATCATTTGAAGAACTAGCACAATCATTACTATCTAGTTGAGATTCCGAATGTATCTCAAGGGAGTCATTCCCTTGGACCATGTAGCATATAGAGTTGGATTCTCCACTAGATTCCTCTTCTTGGATTTGGAATTGAAGCTTGGAGGTGTTGGTGGTTGTTGTCAACTTGTTCCACACTGCAAAAGCGGAATCAAGATTAGAAACACATAAAGGATATTCTTTAGGTAAAGTGCTTCTAATGGCCTCTAGGGCTTGTGCATTGGCCCTTATATGATTGCAATCACTAAGATAACATCTCTTGGTGGCCGCAAGAAAAACATGCAAACCTAGGGTCTTTAGGTACATGGACATCCTATACTTCCAAACATCAATGTTGGAAGGGTCAAAGCTAGGTGGGGTCATGAAGTCCATGGTATAAACTAGATGTGTGCAAACAAGCAAATGCAAATGAGATTAGCAAGCAAATGGATCTCACTCCTAGGATGTTAAGCCTAAGTATCAGGAGCACTAGCTCTGATACCAATTGTAAAACACCTAGAGGGGGGTGAATAGGTGTAAGTGCTAATCTAATAAACTAAATGCAAACTAAGTGCGCTAAATGCGGAAGCTAATGCAAATCTTGCAACACACTTAATACAATCCAACAAGTGTAGCCGAATTCCCCTTGCGAGGCTCTGGACTAACTCCTCTTGATTCCCCTAGATATGGGTTGAGGCGCTATGTGAAGCTCTTGTTGGATGAGTATAGGTGATGCACAAACACACAAGCAATTCACAATGTGCACACACAATCAAGCCACGCAATAAAGGATATAGCAATATGAAATAATGCAAGGCAATATGAATTATGCACAACACAAGCAAATATGGTATGATATGAAGTATGATGCTTTGCACAAAGTAAATGAGAGAGAGTTAGAGAGACAATGGGAGCAGTCGCAAACAACGAGATTTGTTTCGAGGTTCGAGCACCTTGCTCTACATCCCCGCCTACACCACCGTGTAGGATTTTGATTGGTCTCTAATGTTGCATATTTAATATCATATTTTCATACTTATTTTAGAATAAAAGCCTGCATTGTCCTAATTAATTGCTTAATTTATTTGCAGGCCCATTCTTTAAGGAGATGAAGAAAATGAGCCCAAAGCCCACAAAAATTCTGAATTAAATCAGAGTTAATTCACACTCAGTAAATCAGGGCAAAATCAAGAGGTTGAAAACTGGTTGAGAAGAATCCTCTCAGAATCGATTGGTTGAAGCAAGTTTGATTCAGATTCTGACTGGATACATTTTAGTATTCGAATCATAACTTTTGCTATAGAATCTCAATTCTGATGATTCAAGATGATCCAGAAAGCAAACTGACAGAGCTACAACTTTTATGTTTATCATTATTTCTAATTTTGTCAGTTGTTAAGTGATATTCAGCAATCAAAAAGCCAACAAACAGCAGATCAGAACTGAATATCCACCTCTACCCCCTCCATTTCTCCTATAAATACCTGCACTCAAAGGCAAAAGGGAGGACCATGCAGATTAGGATTTTAGACTAGTTTTTCCATTTCTTAGTTTAGGTTTTGTTTTTCTTTTTCATGTAATTGTAATTTTCATTTATGTAAATAAGAGGAGATCAGACTTTCATCGAAGAACAAGAATGAAGCTAGAGCTGGAGTGACACTGGTGTAAGGTTTTATTTCTTTTCTTCGATTGTTATGAAATCAAATCAATGCTATTTCCTTGTATGTTCTTTTTAGTTCTCTTCTTCTTTTCTATTTTACCTTTCTTTTTGGTACAACTGCCTTCCAAGTGAGTCTAGAAGCATCGAAGAGCCTTGCCATTGCGAGTGCCATCGATAGCTCATGACGATGGAGTAGAGTCTCTCTCTGTATCATTTCATTCTTGAAGTAGTCTTGATGATGTAATGTGGATGAAGACCAACACTCAAATCTTATGGGCTATGCGCTGAATGCCTCCACTTCAAGGTAAAATCGTCGCTGCAGACTCAAGGTAAGCTTTTGACGAAGAGAAGGTAAGCAATTGTTTTTATTTCTTTTCTTTTATTTCTGTAAATTAAATCACAAACACAATACCTCTTCTAAATCATCCTTTTCACTTCCTTGTCGCTTTCTTTCACCGTTTTCTGATTTTCCACCTTCTTACCTCTCGCTTTCTTCTAACTTTAACTATAACTTTTTTTTTCATTTTTATAACTTTAAAACAGAGAAGAATCTTCGCTTATTTTCATAAGATTTCAATAAAACTGTAAACGCTTCCATCGCAAACCCTCCTTGTGGATCACGACCCGCATTAGCCACTTGCTATAGCGGAAGTATTGAGCACTTGCATATTTCCTTTCTTAAGTTCTATAATCTCGTATTTTGTGTGCAGGTTTGCCTCAATCAAATTTTGGCGCCGTTGCCGGGGAGGGTAACATGTTTTTTATTGAAATCTGAATTTTTTTTTTGAAATCTGAATTTTTTTTAGAACTAAACGATTTTCTTCTCTGTTGCAGGTTCAGGGCAAGCAAAGCTAAAATTTAAGGTTGCAGTAACATATAAGTGGCCTTGGGCCTTTGCTATAGAAAGCAGAGACCAAGGGCCCTCTGAATTGCCGCATTTCCACGGCAAAAGCCGCGGATCCGCGGCAAGGACGAGTTGACTACTAACAGATTTTTGCAGGGCTGCTAGCTTTGCAAATTATAGTTTTCTGCAATTATTTATTTCTTATATGCCATCACAAAAACCTGCTAATAATCAACAGTAAAAAGTTTGTTGCAAAAGTTAAAAATTGATTAGACGTTTGCATTTTAGGCACGCGTTCTTTTCAATTCATTTATTTTTTTTTACTGTTGAAGAGTGCTGAGACAAGGTATGTAAGCATAGCATATAGCATAGGAAACATTCTTGGATGATATTTGCTTTTGAATGTTACTTTCTTTATCTTGCACACCTTGCACAAAATCATCTTAAGGGCACTAACCCATAACAAGATAAGGTGGGGATTTAATCACCCTTCCTTAGCCCAAAAATCACATTCCAAGCACTCACTAACCCAAGCCTAACTAAAATTGAGTAGACGTTGGCCCTAGGGACATCTCGGACTCAATTAGGAGATTATCCTAAGGGGGAAAAATGTTGGAATCTAACTCCTGTAAAATCAGTGTCTAGGAAAGGGATTGAGGGCCGAAAGCCCGAAGGTTGGTGGTTATTTAATTAAGGAACGTCTTTGACGGAAAACCTCCCACCAACCTTGCCCTGACCTGGCTGATTAGCTTGTGGTTTAAAGTCTACATTAGACCTCCCGTGGAAAGTCTAACCAGTTAGGAGTCGTCTAGGTCCTAAGTCTACCCTAACTTAGGCTAGATTTTTTTTCTTTTTTGTTTGTTTATTTGTTTGTTTTTCTTTGTTTGTATTCTATTGTGTGATATGGACTATAATAACAATTTTTTCAACTACAATAATAATCCATATTACACACCGACTTCATTTTCGGATATTACCAACCCGGTATATCATAACTTTGACCAACCTAGTGTGCCGGATTGGTCTTATCCGAATCAATATGACCCATACCCCCCATCTAATAACTATAATTTCCATAATGACTTCAACTCTTTACCGAGTCAGTGGGGATTCACCTCCCCCGAGCATAATTTCCAACCACCTTGTCCTCCTTCTCCACCCAGTCCACATTATGTTCAAGATTCATACTCAGTTCCACCCGTCCAAAATAGAAAACCATCAATTTTGGAACGGAGTATGCGTGAGTCCAAACAACAATCACAAAATCTGATGGACTCACAATTTCAATACCACTTCCAAAACAACTCTTCATCTTTTCAACAAGACAATGAACCCATCAACTATAAAAAGATGCTAGAAGCCATGACTCATGCTCAAAATGCTAGAAATCGTGACATAGATATGATGGTCGAATCTCTACGTTCCCACCGTCCTGATGTCACTTACCATTCTGTTAAAGCCGAAGAGTCATGTAGTTTTGGAAATCAAGATTCTATTTCAGAACAACCATGTGAACTTACCCAAACTCCAAATGATATTGATAGTTTGGCTAGTTTTTCTTTTCCTGAAATAGAACTTGAAAATGATTATGATTCTGAACCCCAACTTAGTGATTCAATTCTATTTCCTGATTCGATTATGACTCCGGTAGCTTCACCTGACTTCAATCTTTTCCCGGAGTCAACATTAGATCCTGTACCAATTCATAAAGAAATTGAATCACCCATCTTTGAGGATCATGTTGAACTTGACCAACTTTATAAATTTGAAAATCCCATGGATAAATTGGCAAGTTCTCCATTTTTTGATATTGAACTCAATGAGATATGTGACCTAGATTCTCACATATGTGATCCAGTTCAACTTTCTGAATCAATATTGACTCCTGTTTTATTACCAAACTTGAATAATATTCTAGAGTCAGTTTTGATTCCTCCACCTATCATTCCTGAACTGGAATCACCCACATTAAGTCACATTCCAATGTTAGAAAATACATGTGGACTAGAGTTTGAACTTCTTGACTTGGACCCGCTTCTTGAACTAATTTCGACTCCTGAACCTTTACTTGACTTAAGTCATCTTCCTGAGTCAGTATTAGTTCCTGTCCTTCCTGAGTCCAAGTCAACCGTTCTATCATTTCATACTCCATTCTGGGACAAGGTGGTTGACAAATTTGACTCCGAAATTAGTTATGGAATTTGGAAATTAGATGGAGTCAAATTTTTAATAAAAATCCTTCATGGATTTATCTTTTTAATGGGTTATATTAAAGAAATTGTTGGTGGGTTCCTTCGAACCCCAAGAAAAGGTGATTGGGCCGCGTTTCGTGGACCAATCAGACCACCGCCGGAACCACCACCTTAAGGTAACACTTTCCTTCCCTTTCTTCTTTTCATGCATCTATGCATTAATTCATACATTGAGGACAATGCATGAGATAGGTGTGGGGGAGGGTCTAACATAACTTTTCTTTTTGTAAAAAAAAAATTAACATTTTCTTTTCTTTTAAAAAACTTTTTGAAAATGGAAACAATACTTTGACATATTTTTTGTAAGAAATTAAGTTAATTTTAAGGAATAGGAAAATCCAAATTAAGATTTCTTATACTTGGTCAAAATAAGATTATTTGTTTGATTTTAGGGTTAGGAAGATAATTTGTCAAAGTAATTTGGTCTTGATCTTTACCTTGATGAAATATGCACACTTCATACACTTACACACTTAGGGTTCAAAAACAAAGATTCTTATGCCTTATAAAAAAAAAAAGAAAAAAAGATAAACAAATCTAATTATTGATTAGCTAGGTGCTTTGGCCTAAGCAAGCCTTAGTATTTACGCGAAAGATAATTAGATAAGTAAAAAAAAAATGAATAAGTCTAATTATTGATTAGCTAGGTGCTTTGGCCTAAGCAAGCCTTAGTATTTATGCGAAAGATGATTAGATCCTCTGATTAAGCTGGTGTCTGTGCCTAATAAAGCATGAGTATTCACGCCTAAAAGAGGTTCATATAATAAAATCCTTAGTTTTGTGGCCTTGTTTGCTCGAGTCCTTAAGTCCGAGGGTGTTTTCTCACCCGGTGCCCTAAGACCGTCTGGTTTGGGAGTCATCGATTAAAGGCTCGTTACATGGGCAGATTAGAAAGCCTAAACTAAGGAATAATACCACCAAAAAATATATATATAAATAAATAAGGCATAAGAGTTAGAGTTAATGAACCCTTAGTCAAAATTTTCACAGCCACAAGTGCATATGACTTAGGGTAAAGTAATAGACTAGATGAGAAGTACAATTTGACTCCTTACTTTAATTTGATAACAAATTTTTGAATAGAGACTAAGTTTAGGAATGAAAAATTAAGTTTTCCTATAACTTATAGATTGCTTAGATTTTACAATTATATGTCAAATATTTTTTCTCTTTCAAAATGCTTTTCGAAAATACTAACTCTTTATTTCCCTTTCTTTATGGATTTTGTGGGTGCAATCCGCTGAAAACCCTCACGAGACAAAACTCGTCCTCTAGGGGAAACCTAGAGGTTTAACGGCTTGTTGCACATGCTCAGTGCAATCGCGCGACCTGCGAAAGTGGTCTAATAATCCTTAGTATAGTTTAGTTGTTTTGCTCGAGGACGAGCAAAAGATAGGTATGGGGGTGTGATTGGTCTCTAATGTTGCATATTTAATATCATATTTCCAAACTTATTTTAGAATAAAAGCCTGCATTGTCCTAATTAATTGCTTAATTTATTTGCAGGCCCATTCTTTAAGGAGATGAAGAAAAATGAGCCCAAAGCCCACAAAAATTCTGAATTAAATCAGAGTTAATTCACACTCAGTAAATCAGGGCAAAATCAAGAGGTTGAAAACTGGTTGAGAAGAATCCTCTCAGAATCGATTGGTTGAAGCAAGTTTGATTCAGATTCTGACTGGATACATTTTAGTATTCGAATCATAACTTTTGCTATAGAATCTCAATTCTGATGATTCAAGATGATCCAGAAAGCAAACTGACAGAGCTACAACTTTTATGTTTATCATTATTTCTAATTTTGTCAGTTGTTAAGTGATATTCAGCAATCAAAAAGCCAACAAACAGCAGATCAGAACTGAATATCCACCTCTACCCCCTCCATTTCTCCTATAAATACCTGCACTCAAAGGCAAAAGGGAGGACCATGCAGATTAGGATTTTAGACTAGTTTTTCCATTTCTTAGTTTAGGTTTTTGTTTTTCTTTTTCATGTAATTGTAATTTTCATTTATGTAAATAAGAGGAGATCAGACTTTCATCGAAGAACAAGAATGAAGCTAGAGCTGGAGTGACACTGGTGTAAGGTTTTATTTCTTTTCTTCGATTGTTATGAAATCAAATCAATGCTATTTCCTTGTATGTTCTTTTAGTTCTCTTCTTCTTTTCTATTTTACCTTTCTTTTTGGTACAACTGCCTTCCAAGTGAGTCTAGAAGCATCGAAAGAGCCTTGCCATTGCGAGTGCCATCGATAGCTCATGACGATGGAGTAGAGTCTCTCTCTGTATCATTTCATTCTTGAAGTAGTCTTGATGATGTAATGTGGATGAAGACCAACACTCAAATCTTATGGGCTATGCGCTGAATGCCTCCACTTCAAGGTAAAATCGTCGCTGCAGACTCAAGGTAAGCTTTTGACGAAGAGAAGGTAAGCAATTGTTTTTATTTCTTTTCTTTTATTTCTGTAAATTAAATCACAAACACAATACCTCTTCTAAATCATCCTTTTCACTTCCTTGTCGCTTTCTTTCACCGTTTTCTGATTTTTCCACCTTCTTACCTCTCGCTTTCTTCTAACTTTAACTATAACTTTCTTTTTCATTTTTATAACTTTAAAACAGAGAAGAATCTTCGCTTATTTTCATAAGATTTCAATAAAACTGTAAACGCTTCCATCGCAAACCCTCCTTGTGGATCACGACCCGCATTAGCCACTTGCTATAGCGGAAGTATTGAGCACTTGCATATTTCTTTTCTTAAGTTCTATAATCTCGTATTTTGTGTGCAGGTTTTGCCTCAATCAGATTTCCACTATCTCAACTCCCACCGAGGGAACCTCTACCGAAGAGGATTTCTTACAACTCTAGGAGTACCAAACTCCTCTCTCAAACAACAACCTCCTCACAACTGAGGGGTAAGGCCCGTAGCCAATACAACAACCAACCACAACGCCTCTACCGAAGAGGCTCACAACCAAACACTATCACCTCTACCTAAGAGGGATCCACAACACAATCACCCGATCACCTCTACCGAAGAGGGATTCACAATATAAGGGTGTTTACAACAATGAGGTTTACAACAAACAACCTCAAACACTTCTCTTTCTTTTTCTCTTATCTTTTTCCACAAAAACAAGATCCTAATAGTTTAGGATAGAAGATAGCTCAAGTGTGGAAACAAGTGTTTTTGGAAACAAGCAACAAAGAAAAATCTTTGGGAAAATACTTGCAATATGATAGAATTTAAGATCTAAGCAAAAATCCAAAAACCTATTTCTCTTTGATTTTCCAAAAACCCTAAAACAATAAAGAGGAGAAGTTTTTGCACTTAAAACTCTTTTGAAAACTCTTTAAAACACTTCAGAAAACTAGTATTTTTTCTCTTAAAAAACTTGGCCAAAATCCCCAAAGAGATGGGGTTTATATAGCCCCTATACAAAACTAGCCGTTAGGCTGAGCTGGCAGCTCTGACAGGCATCGGTCGACCGGCCCGGTCGACCGCCAACGGTCAAAAATGTGACCGTTGGGCAAAAGCGGTCGACCGGCCCGGTCGACCGAACATCCTGAGAGCAGAACTCTCATCTCGATCGACCGGCCCGGTCGACCGTCCCAGAGACTCCAAAACGTGCACAGACTTGTGCACGTCGGTCGACCGTCCCGGTCGACCGGCCTATGGTGCGGTCGACCGGTCCGGTCGACCGACTTGGCCTGTCAGCCAGTCCTCAGTTCTGCACAGATACGGGATTTGAAAATAGGTCTTTTCACTCAATAAAAAATCCATAAAATCATAGTAAATCTAAAAAAATAGTTTTAATCACAATAAAACTGTTTTTCTAAAAATATGTTTTTCTAAAACTTGTTTTATCATTTTACTTTGATCACCAAACTTGTGATAAAAATTTCAAGACATATATCAATCATATCAATTCATTTTTGTGTCTTGCCAATTTTATCAAAAACAAAACTTGTATTTTATCAAACTAGAATTTTCCAAAACATGAATAGGATAGTCAAAAAGTTTGTTTAAAAAATTAAGCATGCATGTATAGAATGAAGCAACTATACATATATCAATTTAAACTTGTTTTGATAAACTATTCATGAAAACCAAAATTCAATCATAAAACGTGTGTGATTTGTGCACTTGAGCATATCAACTAAACTAAGCTTTACAAATATGGATCTAAAACTCTATCTAAACTAGGATACCTAAGTCTTCTTGACGATCTTCATCTTCAAGTAGACTTGCTCCAAACTCCGTGATTCTCCAAGTGCAAAGGTATGATCTTTAAGCTTTGGCACCGGAATCATCATGAATAGCTTCTAATCATCTTGTTGAAGCTAATCACCAACCTAATATCCTGTTAATGATCTGAAACTTAGAAACACAAGAATATTAGTAAACATAACTACATGAGTGTTGATCATCATCAAAACTAGAGTGGAAGGCCATTTGGCCAACATCACTTTCAAGGGATGTTTGGTGGAGAGAACCACCATGTTTTGGAGACAAGGAAAGTTGCCTTCTAGGTTTTTGGTAACAATTCCTAAACTCCCATTTGTTTACATGCTTTTCATTCTTATCATTATTAGCATGTTTTGATGTTTTATAGCATGTTTCATTGTCTATGGATTAGTATGTAACTACCATGTTTATTAGATCCTTGACATACATGTATAGTATTTGAGACACACATGCTTATATGAACTCATACTTAGTGTTCTCACTTTTTGTTTAAGCTATAATGTACATCATGAATCTAATACATGTGAATTTACATAGTAATCATGTTTTAGTTTTATCACGATGATTTTTATATCTTGTTTTGATGCTTAATGATTTGATTACATGTTTAAATGATAGTTTTCATTAAGACTAGGATATATACTTGTACATATAGTGGGCTACAAATAAATCTATATATGTTTGGGCTTGAATGCTTATTTGAACCCATTAGATGTGCTAGTATAGTCTAGTTTTGATGATTCACACATTTTAAACTTGTATTCTTATTTTTGAATTTGTTTTTATGTGTTTCACTTCATGTATATGTTTGTATTGCCAACTTTAAGATATACATGTATACCCCTTGAGTCATTTGCCTTTCATGCAAATCTTTATATATTGACTCAATTGTGTTTAGGGATATGTATGTATTCTTATTGTGTTGACAATTCATACATATACCTTGAAATGAATTTTTTTTGGTGAAAATTTTTTTGATTTCGTGTTTATTTGTTTAACTTCATGTATATGTCTATCTTGTCCAAACTATTGACTATACATGTGTATCCTTTTTGAGCCACGTGCCTTCATGCATATACTTTTGTGGACTCGTTATGTTTTGGATATGTATGTATACCTTAGTTTGTATTAGACATACATATGCCTAGAAGATTAAATAAGTTTGATGTTTTTTTGTTTTTGTTTCAAGGAATTTTTGAGTTTAAATGGAAATTTCATAAAACACATGTAAATCATGATTGGAAATTTTGTTAAATAGTTTAGATGATTTTTATGCTTTCATGTTTTCATGTTTGAGGAATAATAGAGCTTAAATGTAAATTTTCATGATTATGATCTACACATTTTATTTGTACACTCACATTTATAATTTGCTCATGTTTTGTTTTCATGAGTCATATTTATGCTAAATTGGATTAGAGTGTTGACTATCATGTGGATGTCTTATTTTATGAAAATTAATTTTAGTTTATTCCTTGCTTGAAGGATTTCGTACTAGTTAACAAAATTTTTCATTTTAACTAGTTCGTCTTCTTCGTTGTGATATGAGTTATACCATGCTATTATTGTTATGTCAATTGATATCATTGAACTTTTTCAATTGGTATCATTGTGATCCTTTTGTATACTCATATGTTATTGTGTATGTATGTTTTTCAATTGGTATCATCTATTTGTGATTGGTACTCATTCTATTTCATACACATATACTTGTTTTATTTGTGATCAAGATATAAATTTTCACACAAATTTTGTTTATGATAGAGCTTGAGCTTCAACTATTACTTCAATTGATTCATTCTTCAATTGGTATCTTTATTCAAGCTTATTTTTAAAAAAAAAAAAACTATGCATAGGCTTGTTAAAATGAGAGTATTCATAGTTTTTGTTGGTATTTCATAAAAGGGGAGAAAATTTGATTTTGTCTTTCAATTGGTATTTGATTCCCACTCCCTTGCTTTATGATAAAATATAGTTTCAAATTGGTATCATATGGCTTAAAAGAAAAATACTATCTTTTGATATCAAGATGTCTTATGTTTTAAAATTGGTATCTCAAAATTTTGGTTAAAGAAAAATACTCAAAAGTTTTAATTCTCATTGCCTATATGCAAGAAGAGCTTAACATCTCTTCTACATATAGATTCATGTTGAGTGTATCTTGTATTGAGGAGCTTGATAACTCTTCCTTATGTGATACACGTGTGTAGGGGGAGCTTCACATCTCTCCTTATGCATTACATAATATGTGTTATGTGAATTGGGCTTATCATCCCTTCTTCATGTAATGCATGTGTAGGGAAGCTAACTTAGCGTCTTCCTCTTCATGAATGTATATAGCATATAACATTTATTGATTCTATGTTTATTTTCAATTGGTATCCTTATGCCTTAAAGAATAATGTTTAAATTCACTTGATATCACATGTTTAAAATGTACAATTATTTCAATTGGTAATATCAAGATGTTGTTTTCATTATTTTTTAAAATTGGTATCTAGAGGCATATCATGTTTATAGTTGTTTGATCACACCCTTATTGATTTTGTTTTGTTTTAGACAAAAAGGGGGAGAACATTGTTTTTATTGTTTTGATTGACAAAAAGGGGGAGAAAGATTTTTACCCCTCATTTTATTTATTGTTTTGGTTGTTTACCCCTTTGTTGACGATTGACAGAAAGGGGAGAATTATTTTTGAGGTTATATTTGCACCTTGTTTCATGCATAACAAATAAACATAATAATATGAAAAATATGTTTAATGCATGTTTGTGTTTTAGAATCATGAGCTTTCATTGCACATTTATTTATTTATTTGTTTATGCATGAGTTAAGGGGGAGCTTCTTTGAAGCTTAACTTTAATCCATGCATATATAACTCCATGAGTTTTGTCATCATCAAAAAGGGGAGATTGTTGGCCCAATGGCCTTCCACTCTAGTTTTGATGATGATTAACTCATGTAGTTATGTTTACTAATAATCTTGTGTTGTTTAAGTTTCAGATCATTAACCAAGATATTAGTTGGTGATTAGCTTCAACAAGGAGTTTAGAAGCTTTTCATGGTGATTCCGGTGCCAAAGCTTAAAGATCATACCTTTGCACTTGGTGGATCACGCGTTTGGGAGCAAGTCTACTTGAAGATGGAGATCATCAAGAAGACTTAGGTATCCTAGTTTAGATAGTGGGTTTATATCCATTTGTAAAGCTTAGTATAGTTGATATGCTCAAGTGCACATACACACACGTTTCATGTTTTGGATTTGGTTTTCATGAATAGTAGATCAAAACAAGTTTACTTTATTCTTATGTATATTAGATATGTTCCAGATATACATACATGCTTTAAACTTGCTAGACAAACTTATTTTGACTCTCCTATTCATGTTTTGGAAAAATCAAGTTTGATAAAAATACAAGTGTTGGTTTTTGATAAAACTTGCAAGACTCAAAAATGATTGAATATGTTGATATATGTCTTGAAATTTTTATCACAAGTTTATGCTTTAATATAAAATGATAAAACAATTTTTATGGTATTTTTAAAGAGATAAAAGTATTTTCAAAATATGTTTTATACCAGATTTTCTGTTCAGGCTTCAGCCAAGTCGACTAGTCGACCAACCTAGTCGACTAGGGATGAAATCGGTCGACTGGCTGGGTCGACCGACGTGCACGGACGTGCACGCCTTGACTGGCAGTTTGCCGGTCGACCGAGCCGGTCGACCAGATCTGAGAGCTCTGCTCTCTGTTTGTTTGGGTCGACCGGGCGGTCGACCGGTTTTACCCAACGGTCATATTTCTGACCGTTGGCGGTCGACCGGGCCGGTCGACCGGTAGCCTGTCAGGCTGCCACGTCAGCCTAACGGCTAGTTTCTGGTTTGGCCTATATAAACCCCAACTCTTTGGGATTTTGGCTAAGGTTTTTAGAAGAGAAAAATCACAGTTTTCCCAGAGTTTAAAACAAGTTTTCAGAAGTGTTTTTTGGGCTTTAAACTTCCTATCTTATCTGTTTTAGGTTTTTGGAAAAATCAAAGAAAAGAGAATTTTGGGAGATTTGTCTTGGCTTTCATTTTCTATCTTTTGCAAGAGTTTTCCCAAGTATTTTTCTTTGAGTTTTTATTTTCCAAACACCTAGTTTTTTCACACTTGAGCTATATCTTCTATCCTAATCTATTAGGATCTTGTTTTGTGGAAAAGAGAAAAAGAGAGATTGAGTTTGTGGTCTTATGTGATCACTTGTTGTAAACCCTCCTTATCTTGTTGTATCCCTCTTTGGTAGAGGTTGATCGGAGTGGTATTGGTTTGATCCCTCTTAGGTAGAGGTGATTGTGTTTGGTTGTTGTTTGCTCCCTCTAGTGAGAGGTGGAGCTTGGAGATTGTAAACCTCTTCGGTAGAGGTGTTGGTTGTTGGCTTACCCCTCGGTTGTGAGGTGGTTGTTTGAGAGAGGAGTTTGGTACTCCTAGTGTTGTAACAAATCCTCTTTGGTAGAGGTTCCCTCGGTGGGAGATAGTGGATTGGAAATCCTACACGGTGGTGTAGGCGGGATGTAGAGCAAGGTGCTCGAACCTCGAAACATATATGTGCCTTTGCGTTTGATCCATTGTCTCTCTATCTCTTACTCTCTTTTATTTTAGCAAAGCATCTTCAATCAGAACATTCATATTGCTTGCTTGCATTTGTACCTTGCATATTTCATATTGCTATATCTCTTATATGCTTGGTTGTTTGTGTGTGCCTCACTTATACTTAACCACAAGAGCTTCACATAGCAGCTCAACCCATTCAAGGGGAATCAAGAGGAGTTAGTCCAGAGCCCTTCACGGGGAATTCGGCTACACTGTGTGTTGTATTAAGTGTGTTGCAAGAATTGTTTTAGCTTCCGCATTTAGTTTTCATTTAGATTGTTAGATTAGCACTTACACCTATTCACCCCCCCTCTAGGTGTTATTTCAAGTTTATCAAGTGTTTTCAAAGTGATTTCTTGAGTTTTCCTCCACCATTTCTACCCTAGTTTTCTCACACAAACACTTGAGCTATCCATTTATATATTCATCCTATAGGAGTGTTATTGTGAGATTATTTTTAGGTGATCAAAGTGTTGTGATCACCAAAGACTTCATCTTTGCTTTGAGGAGGCTGACGTGTGTGTTCGCGGTGTTTTGAGTTCGTGTGTGAACTCTTTGTTTGAGGTGCGGCCTCGGCGAGCTTGTGGGCTTGTGGTGTGTTCTTGCGGAAACGAGTAAAGGGACTAGTGAGTCCAAAGAGCTTGTAGGTGTTGCGGTACCAAGTGATCTGGTGGGATCGATTATAGTGGAAATCCTTCATAGTATTGAAGGCGGGAACGTAGAGCAAGTGTGCTTGAACCTCGAAACAAATCTCCCGTGTTTGCGATTGCTCTCTCTATCTCTTACTTGTTTATATCTTGCATGTTATTATTGTCTTTATCTTTATATGCTTGATATATATTTGTGCTCATATTGTTATATGCTTGGGGATTGTTTGCTAACACTTGTATTCAACCAAGAGAGCCAACACGGCACCTCAACTCTTATTTAGAGGAATCTTGAGGAGTTAGTCCAGAGCCCTTCACGGGGAATCCGGCTACACTCTTGTGTTATACTTGGTGTTTAGTTTAAGAAGTTTTAGTTTGCATTAAATAGTTTTAATTCCGCATTAATTGTCTATTAGATTAGCCATCACCTATTCACCCCGCTCTAGGCAATTACAGTTGGTATCAGAGCCAAGTGCTCTTGATTTGGGTCTTACAACCTAGAGTTAAAGATCCTCATTTTATAGATAATCACAATATTTGTACACACACCATGGATTTCATGTCACCTCCCACCTTTGACATTCTTAACATCCAAACTTGGAAAGTTAAGATGTCTTTATACCTCAAAGTCCTAGGTATTCATGTTTATTTTGCCACTACTAGAGATTCTTATTGTTTAAATGGAAAAAATATTGAGGCTAATGCAAAAGCCCTACATGCTTTAAGATCTACCCTAAATGATGATTATTTATCTAGGGTTGCTAATCTTGATTCGGCTTTTGTAGTTTGGAACACCATCATCTCCCTTGGCGAACAAGAACAATATTATGCGGGGAGCGACTCGGATGTTGGAAGTGACGCTTCCAACGTGTGCTACATGATCCAAGGGGATAACCCTCTTGAGGTAACTACCGAATCTGAGGTAGATGAAGATGTTGATATGTCATATGATAAGCTTACATCTTTTTATCAACAATTACTTGAAAAATATGACATGAATAAAAAGGATAACAAAATTTGAAAAAGAAATTTGATTGCATGTTAAAAGAAAATGATTCTTTTAAAAATAAAGTTGCATGCATTGAAAAAGAAAATGAAATTTTGAAAAATGAAAATATTTTCTTGCTTTCTAAGCTAAATGATTTGTGTGAAGGAATAATGTTTTGAAAAATAAAATTGTTTTGGTGGAAAAACAAAAGGAAGTTGCTTTGAATGAAAACATTTCTTTAAAAAGAAAAATTGTAGAAAAGGAAAAAGTAAATGTTTCTAAAAAGAAAAAGATTGTTGATCATGCTCTTCATGCCACAACCATTGATAAAAATGAAGTTAAAATTTTGAAAAACAAAATAGATTGTTTAAGCTCAACTTTGAGCAAATGTGCTTTTAACCATTCTAGATTGGAGTCCTTGTTTTCAAAGAAACAAACTCCACATGTTCATGCACATCACCCACATCATGCAATATTGAGAACAGTTTGTTCTTCCCATTTTGGCCCATTCGGCTCTTATAAAGCCTAATTTAAGACAATCGCGGCTGAAAGTTTGACTTTTGCTCAAACTTCTCAATGAAGACTAGAAATAAGGTTAATTGGTAGTATTTGCAAATAGAAACTATGTAACACCAGTCTCGGCTCTTGAAATCACGTTTTTACCCCGTTGTGGCCCTATTCGGCTCTTATGAGGCTTAGTTTCAGGCCAATCAGGCTTTAAGTTTGACTTTTGGTCAAACTTCCCGATTAATACTAGAAATAAGGATAATTAATAGTAATTGTACATAAAAACTATATAATAAAACTCACGGCTCTTGAAAATCATATTTTCTTCTCGTTTTGGCCCTATTCGGCCCTTATTATAGGGTCTAGTTCAGGTCAATTAGGGCTGAATTTTGGTCAAACCTTCAAATTAAGACTATAATAAGATTAATTGATAGTATTAGTATATAGAAACTATGTAACACCACTCTCGGATCATGAAAATCACGTTTTCTACCTGTTTGGTCCCTATTTGGCCCTGATATGGCCTAGTTTCAGGCTAATCAAGGGTGAAAGTTTGACTTTTGGTCAAACTTCCCAATTAAGACTAGAAACAAGGCAAATTTATAGTAATTATACGTATAACTGTATAATACTACTCCTGGCACATAAAAATCACGTTTTCTCCGTGTCTGTTCCCTATTCGGCTCTTATAAGGCCTAATTCAGGCCAATTGGGCCTAAAAGTTTGGCTTTTGGTCAAACTTCCCAATAAAGATTAGAAATAAGGTTAATTGTATTATTTGTTTAAAAAAACTATGTAATACCACACTCGGCCAATGAAAATTATGTTTTCTCCCTTTTTAGGTCATATCGGCTCTTATAAGGCTCAGTTCAGGCCAATCAAGGCCGAAAGTTTAGGTTTTGGTCAAACTTCCCAATTAAGGCTAAAACAAAATCGTATATATAAACTATGTAATTCTACTCTTGGCTCTTGAGAACCACATTTTTCACATGTTTGTTCCCTATTTGGCTCTTATAAGTCCTAGTTTTGTCCATCGGGGCTGAAAGTTTGATTTTTGATCAAACTTCCCAATTAAGATAAGAAATATGGTTAATTGGTAGTATTTATACATAGAAATTATGCAATATCACTCTCGGCTCTTAAGAACCATGTTTTATCCCCGTTTGGGTCCTATTCGGCTCTAATATGGCCTAGGTCAGGATAATCAGGGATGAAAGTCTGAGTTTTTATCAAACTTCTCAATTAAGAGTAGAAATATGTTTAATTGATAGTATTTATACATAGAAACTATAAAATAATACTCCTCACTCTTGAGAATCATGTTTTCCTCATATTGGTCCAATATTTGGCTCTTACAAGGTCTAGTTTAGGATAAGTAGGGCTAAAAGTTTAGCTTTTGGTCAAACTTCCCGATAAAGAATAGAAATAAGTTTAATTGATAGTATTTTTATGTAAAAACTAGGTAATACCACTTCTGGCACTTGAAATCACGTTTTCCCCATTTAAGCCCTATTCGGCTCTTATATGGCCTAGTTCAGACAAATCGGGGATGAAGGTTTGACTTTTAGTCAAACTTCTTAATTTAGACTAGAAACAAAGTTAATTGGTAGTAATTATACATAGAAATTATGTAATACTACTCCCGGCTCTTGAGAACTACGTTTTCTCCCATTCGGGTCCTATTCGGTTCTAATAAGACGTAGTTCAGTCCAATCGGGACCGAAAGTTTAGCTTTTGGTCAAACTTCCAAATTAAGACCAGAAAAAGGTTAATTATTATTAATTATATATATAAACTATGCAATACTACTCTCTGCACTTGAAAATCATGTTTTTTCCATGTTTATTCCTTATTCGGCTCTTATAAGGCCTAGTGCAGGCCTATCGGGGCTAAAAGTTTGACTTTTAATATAACTTTCTAATTATAACTAGAAATAGGTTAATTGATAGTAATTATTTATAGAAACTATGTAATACCAGTCCCGGCACCTTAGAACCACGGTTTCTCCTATTTGGACCATACTCGTCACTTATAAGGCCCAGTTCCAGGCCATGAGGGCCAAAAGTTTGGCTTTTGGTCAAACTTTCCGATTAAGACTTGAAACATGATAAATTAGTAGTAATACCATATATAAACTATGTAATACTACTCTCGACTCTTAAAAATCACGTTTTCCCCCTGTTTATTCTCTTCAGCTGTTATAAGGCCTAGTTCAGGCCAATTGGCGCTGAAAGTTTGACTTTTGGATAAACTTTTTAATTAAGACTAGAAATAAGATTAATTGATTGTATTTGTATATAAAAACTATGTAATACCACTTTCGGCTCTTGAGAACTACATTTTCTTCCCGTTTGGACCCTAATTCGGCTCTTTAGTCCCCTAGTTCAACCAACTCGGAGATTAAAATTTGACTTTTGGTCAAAATTCCCAATTAAGATTAGAAACAAGGTTAATTTATAGTAATTGCACAAAGAAACTATGTTATACCATTCTCGGCTCTTAAAAATCACGTTTTCTACTCGTTTAGGCCA
Source organism: Agave tequilana (assembly GCA_038442645.1). Lineage (NCBI taxonomy): Eukaryota > Viridiplantae > Streptophyta > Magnoliopsida > Asparagales > Asparagaceae > Agave > Agave tequilana. Next base: position 140,992 of record JAVJIF010002510.1, on the reverse strand, counting down.
TATTCAACTCTTATAAGGCCTAATTCAAGCCAATCGGGGCTGAAAGTTTGACTTTTAATTAAACTTTTCTAATTAAGACTAGAAAAAGGGTTAATTGATAGTATTTATATAGAAACTATATAATACCACTCACGACTCTTGAAAACCGCGTTTTCTCCCTTTCTAGGCCCTATTTGACTCTTATAAGGCCTAGTTCAAACCAATAGGGGCTGAGAGTTTGACTTTTGGTCAAACTCCCCAATTAAGACTAGAAATAAGGTTAAGAGATAGTATTTGTGCATAGAAACAATATAATACTATTCTCGGCTTTTGAAAACCACATTTTCTCCTCATTTGGGCCCTATTTGGCTCTTATACGGCCTAGTTCAGGCCAATCAGTAATGAATAGAAACAAGGTTAATTGGAAGTAATTTTTCATAGAAACTATGTAATATTAATCCCGGCACTTGTGAACCACGTTTTCCTCATGTTTGTTCCTTATTCGGTGTCAATAAGACCTAATTTAGGTCAAAAGGGCTGAATGTTTGGCTTTGGATCAAGCTTTCCAATTAAGACTAGAAATAAGTTTAACTGATAGTATTTGTACATAAAAATTATATAATACTACTCTCGACTCTTGAGAACAACTTTTCCCTATATTTGTTCCCTATTCGACTCTAATATGGACTAGTTCATGCAAATCGGGGCTGAAAATTTGACTTTTGATCAAACTTCCAGATTAAGACCCGAAACAAGGTTAATTAGTAGTAATTGTATATAGAAACTTTGTAATACTACTCTCGGCTCTTGAAAATCATATTTTCCCCATATTTGTTCCCTATTTGGCTCTTATAAGGCTTAGTTTAAGCCAATCGGGGCTGAAAGTTTGGCTTTTGGTGAAACTTCCCGATTAAGACTATAAATAAGTTTAATTGATAGTATTCGTACATATAAAATATGTATTACCACTCTCGGCTATTGAAAATCACGTTTTCTTCTCGTTTGGGCCCTGTTTAGTCCTGATAAGGCTAATTCAAGCCAAATCGTGACCAAAAGCTTTGGTCAAAATTTTCAATTAAGACTAGAAATAAGTTTAATTGATATAGTATTTGTACATAGAAACTATGTAATACCACTTCTGACTCTTGAAAATCACGTTTTCACCCCGTTTATGCCCTATTTGGCTCTTATGTGGCCTAGTTCAGGCTAAACGGGGAAGAAAGTTTGACATTTGGTTTAATTCCTAATTAAGATTAGAAATAAGGTTAATTGGTTGTAGTTATATATAGAAACTTTGTAATACCACTCTCGGCTTTTGAGAATCACATTTTCTTCCTGTTTGGGCCCTATTCGGCTCTTATGTGCCCTAGTCTGGCCAATCGAGGATGAAAGTTTGAGTTTTAGTCAAACTTCCCAATTAAGACTATAGGAACAAAGTTAATTTATAATAATTGCTCAAAGAAACTATGTGAGACTATTCCCAGCTTTAGATAACAACATTTTCTCCCCATTTAAGCCCTAACTCGGCTCTTATAAGGCCTAGTTCAGGCCAATTAAGGTTGAAAGTTTGACTTTTGGTCAAACTTCATAATTAATAATAGAAACAAGGTTAATTGGAAGTAATTGTACATAGAAACTATAAAAACTACTACCGACTCTTGAGAACCATGTTTTCCCCATGTTTTTTCCTATTTGGATCTTATAAGGCTTAGTTTAGGCCAATAGGGGCTAAAATTTGGCTTTTGATGAAACTTTCAAATTATATTTGAAATAAACTTAATTGATAGTATTTGTACATAGAAACAAAGTAATATCACTCCCAGCTCTTGAAAATCATGTTTTCCCCCGTTTAGGCCTTATTCAGCTCTTATAAGGCATAGTTCAGGCCAAATCAAGGTTGAAAGTTTAACTTTTAGTGAAACTTTTCAATTAAGATAAGAAATAAGTTAATTGATTGTATTTTTTACATAGAAACTATGTAATTCCACTACTGGCTCTTGAAAATCATATTTTCTCCTTGTTTGGACCTTATTTGGCTCTTATATACTGCGAAGTTCAGGGCAATCAGGGTTAAAAGTTTGACTTTTGTACAAACATCCTAATTAGGACTAAATATAAAGTTAATTAGTAATGTTTATACATAGAAACTATGTAATACCACTCCCGGCTATTGAGAACAGTTTGTTCTTCCCATTTTGGACCATTCGGCTCTTGTAAGGCCTAAGTCAAGACAATCGCGGCTGAAAGTTGAAAGTTTGACTTTTGGTCAAACTTCTCAATGAAGACTCAAAATAAGGTTAATTGGTAGTATTTGTATATAGAAACTATGTAATACCACTCTATGCTCTTGAAAATCACGTTTTGTTTCCCGTTTTAGCCCTATTCGGTTCTTATGAGGCTTAGTTTCAGGCCAGTCTAGGCTTTAAGTTTGACTTTGGTCAAACTTCCTAATGAAGGCTAGAAATAAGGATAAATAATAGTAATTGTATATAGAAACTGTGTAATAAAACTCACAGCTCTTGAAAACCACATTTTCTTCGCGTTTCAGCCCTATTCGGCTCTTATTATAGGGCCTAGTTCAAGTCAATCGGGGCTGATTTTTTGTCAAACTTTCAAATTAAGACTATAAATAAGGTTAATTGATAGTATTAGTATATAGAAACTATGTAACACCACTCTCGGATCCTGAGAACCACGTTTTCTACCTGTTTGGGCCCTACTCGGCCTTGATATGGCCTAGTTCAAGCCAATCGGGGGTGAAAGTTTGACTTTTGGTCAAACTTCCCAATTAATACTTGAAACAAGGTAAATCTGTAGTAATTGTTCGTACAACTATATAATACTACTCCTGGCACATGAAAATCTTGTTTCCCCCGTGTTTGGTCCCTATTCGGTTCTTATAAAGCCTAGTTCAGGCCAATTGGGTTGAAAGTTTTGCTTTTGGTCAAACTTTCCCAATAAAGACTAGAAATAAGGGTAATTGGTATTATTTGTATATAGAAACTATGTAATATCACTTCTGGTCAATGAAAATCACGCTTTCTCCCCTTTTAGGCCCTATTCGGCTCTTATAAGGCCTTGTTCAGGCCAATCAAGGCCGAAAGTTTGGCTTTTGATTAAACTTCCCTATTAATATTAGAAACAAGTTTAATTAGCAGTAATCGTACATATAAACTATGTAATACTACTCTTGGCTCTTGAGAACCATATTTTTCACATGTTTGTTTCCTATTCGGCTCTTATAAGTGTTAGTTTAGTCCATCAGGGTTGAAAGTTTGATTTTTGATCAAACTTCCCAATTAAGACAAGGAATAAGCTTAATTGGTAGTATTTATACATAGAAATTATGCAATATTACTCTTGGCTCTTAAAATTCATGTTTTCTCTCCGTTTGGGCCCTATTTGGCTCTTATATGGCCCAGGTTCAGGATAATCGGAGATGAAAGTTTGACTTTTGGTCAAACTTCTCAATTAAGAGTAGAAATATGTTTAATTGATAGTATTTGTACATAAAAACTATGTAATACTACTCCTTACTCTTGAGAATCACGTTTTCCACATATTTGTTCATTATTCGCTCTTATAAGGTCTAGTTTAGGCTAATCAGGGCTAAAGGTTAGGCTTTTGGTCAAACTTCCAGATTAAGAATAGAAATAAGTTTAATTGATAATATTTTTACATAGAACTAGGTAATACCACTATGGGCTTTTGAAAATTACATTTTCCTCGTTTATACCTTATTCGACTCTTATATGGCCTAATTCAGAGAAATCGGGGATGAAAGTTTGACTTTTGGTCAAACTTCTTAATTTAGACTAGAAACAAAGTTAATATGTAGTAATTGTACATAGAACTATGTAATTCTACTCTTGGCTCTTGAGAACCATGTTTTCTCCCCATTTGGGTCCTACTCGGGTCTAATACATAGTTGTCCAATCAGGGCGAAAGTTTGACTTTTGGTCAAACTTCTAAATTAAGACAAAAAACAAGGATAATTAGTATTAATTATACATAGAAACTATGTAATACTACTCTCTGCTCTTGAAAATTACGTTTTTCCTATGTTTATTCCCTATTCGGCTCTTAAAGGCCTAGTGCAGGCCTATCGGGGCTAAAAGTTTGAATTTTGATTTAACTTTCTGATTATGACTAGAAAGTTAATTGATAGTAATTATATATAGAAACTATGTAACACTACTCCCGTCACTTAAGAATCACGTTTTCTTCTGTTTGGACCATGCTCGCCTCTTATAAGGCCTAGTTCAGGCCAATGAGAGCTGAAAGTTTGATTTTTTGTCAAACTTCTTGATTAAGGCTTGAAACATGGTTAATTAGTAGTAATACCACATAGAAACTATGTAATACTATTCTCGACTCTTGAAAATCATATTTTTCCCCATGTTTATTCCTTTCGGCTCTTATAAGAAGGAGCACCAATCCCCACGGCGAACATCTATCTGCACGAAGCTGACCTTCCTTTCATGGATGGAAATGGGCTGTTCTTCTTCAGTGGCATGCACCTAGTTCAGGCCAATTGGTGCTGAAAGTTTGACTTTTGGATAAACTTCCTAATAAAGATTAGACATAAGATTAATTGGTAGTATTTATATATAGAAACTATGTAATACCACCCCGACTCTTAAGAATCACATTTTCTTCCTGTTTGGGCCATAATTTGGCTCTTATGTGCCTTAGTTCAGCCCACTCGGGGATAAAAGTTTGACTTTTGATTAAAATTCTCCATTACGATTAGAAACAAGATTAATTTGTAGTAATTGCACAAATAAACTATGTTATACTAGTAATTCTCGGCTCTTGAGAACATCATTTTCTCCCTGTTTAGACCCTAACTCAGCTATTATGAGGCCTATTCAGGCCAATGAGGGCCAAAATTTTGACTTTTGGTCAAACTTCACAATTAATAATAGAAATAAGTTAATTAAAAGTAATTCCATATTCGGCTCTTAAAAATCATGTTTTCTCACCATTTAGTTCCTATTCGGCTCTTATAAAGCCAAATTCAACCAATCGGGATTGAAAGTTTGACTTTTGGTCAAACTTCCTAATTAAGACTAGAAATAAGGATAATTAATAGTAATTGTACATAAAAACTATATAATAAAACTCACGGCTCTTGAAAATCATATTTTCTTCTCGTTTTGGCCCTATTCGGCCCTTATTATAGGGTCTAGTTCAGGTCAATAAGGGCTGAATTTTGGTCAAACCTTCAAATTAAGACTATAATAAGATAATTGATAGTATTAGTATATAGAAACTATGTAACACCACTCTCGGATCATGAAATCACGTTTTCTACCTGTTTGGGCCCTATTTGGCCCTGATATGGCCTAGTTTCAGGCTAATCAAGGGTGAAAGTTTGACTTTTGGTCAAACTTCCCAATTAAGACTAGAAACAAGGCAAATTTATAGTAATTATACGTATAACTGTATAATACTACTCCTGGCACATAAAAATCACGTTTTCTCCGTGTCTGTTCCCTATTCGGCTCTTATAAGGCCTAATTCAGGCCAATTGGGCCTAAAAGTTTGGCTTTTGGTCAAACTTCCCAATAAAGATTAGAAATAAGGTTAATTGTATTATTTGTTTAAAAAAACTATGTAATACCACACTCGGCCAATGAAAATTATGTTTTCTCCCTTTTTAGGTCATATCGGCTCTTATAAGGCTCAGTTCAGGCCAATCAAGGCCGAAAGTTTAGGTTTTGGTCAAACTTCCCAATTAAGGCTAAAAACAAAATCGTATATATAAACTATGTAATTCTACTCTTGGCTCTTGAGAACCACATTTTTCACATGTTTGTTCCCTATTTGGCTCTTATAAGTCCTAGTTTTGTCCATCGGGGCTGAAAGTTTGATTTTTGATCAAACTTCCCAATTAAGATAAGAAATATGGTTAATTGGTAGTATTTATATATAGAAATTATGCAATATCACTCTCGGCTCTTAAGAACCATGTTTTATCCCCGTTTGGGTCCTATTCGGCTCTAATATGGCCTAGGTCAGGATAATCAGGGATGAAAGTCTGAGTTTTTATCAAACTTCTCAATTAAGAGTAGAAATATGTTTAATTGATAGTATTTATACATAGAAACTATAAAATACTACTCCTCACTCTTGAGAATCATGTTTTCCTCATATTGGTCCAATATTTGGCTCTTACAAGGTCTAGTTTAGGATAAGTAGGGCTAAAAGTTTAGCTTTTGGTCAAACTTCCCGATAAAGAATAGAAATAAGTTTAATTGATAGTATTTTTATGTAGAAACTAGGTAATACCACTTCTGGCACTTGAAAATCACGTTTTCCCCATTTAAGCCCTATTCGGCTCTTATATGGCCTAGTTCAGACAAATCGGGGATGAAGGTTTGACTTTTAGTCAAACTTCTTAATTTAGACTAGAAACAAAGTTAATTAGTAGTAATTATACATAGAAATTATGTAATACTACTCCCGGCTCTTGAGAACTACGTTTTCTCCCATTTGGTCCTATTCGGTTCTAATAAGACGTAGTTCAGTCCAATCGGGACCGAAAGTTTAGCTTTTGGTCAAACTTCCAAATTAAGACCAGAAAAAGGTTAATTATTATTAATTATATATATAAACTATGCAATACTACTCTCTGCACTTGAAAATCATGTTTTTTCCATGTTTATTCCCTATTCGGCTCTTATAAGGCCTAGTGCAGGCCTATCGGGGTTAAAAGTTTGACTTTTAATATAACTTTCTAATTATAACTAGAAATAAGGTTAATTGATAGTAATTATTTATAGAAACTATGTAATACCAGTCCCGACACCTTAGAACCACGTTTTCTCCTATTTGGACCATACTCGTCACTTATAAGGCCCAGTTCCAGGCCATGAGGGCCAAAAGTTTGGCTTTTGGTCAAACTTTCCGATTAAGACTTGAAACATGATAAATTAGTAGTAATACCATATATAAACTATGTAATACTACTCTCGACTCTTAAAAATCACGTTTTCTCCCTGTTTATTCTCTTCAGCTGTTATAAGGCCTAGTTCAGGCCAATTGACGCTGAAAGTTTGACTTTTAGATAAACTTTCTAATTAAGACTAGAAATAAGATTAATTGATAGTATTTGTATATAAAAACTATGTAATACCACTTTCGGCTCTTGAGAACTACATTTTCTTCCCGTTTGGACCCTAATTCGGCTCTTTAGTCCCCTAGTTCAACCAACTCGGAGATTAAAATTTGACTTTTGGTCAAAATTCCCAATTAAGATTAGAAACAAGTTAATTTATAGTAATTGCACAAAGAAACTATGTAATACCATTCTCGGCTCTTAAAATCACGTTTTCTACTCGTTTAGGCCATATTCAACTCTTATAAGGCCTAATTCAAGCCAATCGGGGCTGAAAGTTTGACTTTTAATTAAACTTTTCTAATTAAGACTAGAAAAAGGGTTAATTGATAGTATTTATACATAGAAACTATATAATACCACTCACGACTCTTAAAAACCGCGTTTTCTCCCTTTCTAGGCCCTATTCGACTCTTATAAGGCCTAGTTCAAACCAATAGGGGCTGAGAGTTTGACTTTTGGTCAAACTCCCCAATTAAGACTAGAAATAAGGTTAAGAGATAGTATTTGTGCATAGAAACAATATAATACTATTCTCGGCTTTTGAAAACCACATTTTCTCCTCATTTGGGCCATATTTGGCTCTTATACGCCTAGTTCAGGCCAATCGGTAATGAATAGAAACAAGGTTAATTGGAAGTAATTTTTCATAGAAACTATGTAATATTAATCCCGGCACTTGTGAACCACGTTTTCGTCATGTTTGTTCCTTATTCGGTGTCAATAAGACCTAATTTAGGTCAAAAGGGCTGAATGTTTGGCTTTGGATCAAGCTTTCCAATTAAGACTAGAAATAAGTTTAACTGATAGTATTTGTACATAAAAATTATATAATACTACTCTCGACTCTTGAGAACAACTTTTCCCTATATTTGTTCCCTATTCGACTCTAATATGGACTAGTTCAGGCAATTCGGGGCTGAAAATTTGACTTTTGATCAAACTTCCAGATTAAGACCTTGTGAATCACGTTTTCCTCATGTTTGTTCCTTATTCGGTGTCAATAAGACCTAATTTAGGTCAAAAGGGCTGAATGTTTGGCTTTGGATCAAGCTTTCCAATTAAGACTAGAAATAAGTTTAACTGATAGTATTTGTACATAAAAATTATATAATACTACTCTCGACTCTTGAGAACAACTTTTCCCTATATTTGTTCCCTATTCGACTCTAATATGGACTAGTTCAGGCAATTCGGGGCTGAAAATTTGACTTTTGATCAAACTTCCAGATTAAGACCCAAAACAAGGTTAATTAGTAGTAATTGTATATAGAAACTTTGTAATACTACTCTCGGCTCTTGAAAATCACATTTTCCCCATATTTGTTCCCTATTTGGCTCTTATAAGGCTTAGTTTAAGCCAATCGGGGCTGAAAGTTTGGCTTTTGGTGAAACTTCCCGATTAAGACTATAAATAAGTTTAATTGATAGTATTCGTACATATAAACTATGTATTACCACTCTCGGCTATTGAAAATCACGTTTTCTTCTCGTTTGGGCCCTGTTTAGTCCTGATAAGGCTAATTCAAGCCAAATCGTGACCAAAAGCTTTGGTCAAAATTTTCAATTAAGACTAGAAATAAGTTTAATTGATATAGTATTTGTACATAGAAACTATGTAATACCAATTCTGACTCTTGAAAATCACGTTTTCACCCCGTTTATGCCCTATTTGGCTCTTATGTGGCCTAGTCAGGCCAAACGGGAAGAAAGTTTGACATTTGGTTTAATTCCTAATTAAGATTAGAAATAAGGTTAATTGGTTGTAGTTATATATAGAAACTTTGTAATACCACTCTCGGCTTTTGAGAATCACATTTTCTTCCTGTTTGGGCCTTATTCGGCTCTTATGTGCCCTAGTTCTGGCCAATCGAGGATGAAAGTTTGAGTTTTAGTCAAACTTCCCAATTAAGACTATAGGAACAAAGTTAATTTATAATAATTGCTCAAAGAAACTATGTGAGACTATTCCCAGCTTTAGATAACAACATTTTCTCCCCATTTAAGCCTAACTCGGCTCTTATAAAGCCTAGTTCAGGCCAATTAAGGTTGAAAGTTTGACTTTTGGTCAAACTTCATAATTAATAATAGAAACAAGGTTAATTGGAAGTAATTGTACATAGAAACTATAAAACTACTACCGACTCTTGAGAACCATGTTTTCCCCATGTTTTTTCCCTATTTGGATCTTATAAGGCTTAGTTTAGGCCAATAGGGGCTAAAATTTGGCTTTTGATGAAACTTTCAAATTATATTTGAAATAAACTTAATTGATAGTATTTGTACATAGAAACAAAGTAATATCACTCCCAGCTCTTGAAAATCATGTTTTCCCCCGTTTAGGCCTTATTCGGCTCTTATAAGGCATAGTTCAGGCCAAATCAAGGTTGAAAGTTTAACTTTTAGTGAAACTTTTCAATTAAGATAAGAAATAAGTTTAATTGATTGTATTTTTTACATAGAAACTATGTAATTCCACTACTGGCTCTTGAAAATCATATTTTCTCCTTGTTTGGACCTTATTTGGCTCTTATATACTGCGAAGTTCAGGGCAATCAGGGTTAAAAGTTTGACTTTTGTACAAACATCCTAATTAGGACTAGATATAAAGTTAATTAGTAATGTTTATACATAGAAACTATGTAATACCACTCCGGCTATTGAGAACAGTTTGTTCTTCCCATTTGGACCATTCGGCTCTTGTAAGGCCTAAGTCAAGACAATCGCGGCTGAAAGTTGAAAGTTTGACTTTTGGTCAAACTTCTCAATGAAGACTCAAATAAGGTTAATTGGTAGTATTTGTATATAGAAACTATGTAATACCACTCTATGCTCTTGAAAATCACGTTTTGTTTCCCGTTTTAGCCCTATTCGGTTCTTATGAGGCTTAGTTTCAGGCCAGTCTAGGCTTTAAGTTTGACTTTTGGTATAACTTCCTAATGAAGGCTAGAAATAAGGATAAATAATAGTAATTGTATATAGAAACTGTGTAATAAAACTCACAGCTCTTGAAAACCACATTTTCTTTGCGTTTCAGCCCTATTCGGCTCTTATATAGGGCCTAGTTCAAGTCAATCGGGGCTGATTTTTATCAAACTTTCAAATTAAGACTATAAATAAGGTTAATTGATAGTATTAGTATATAGAAACTATGTAACACCACTCTCGGATCCTGAGAACCACGTTTTCTACCTGTTTGGGCCCTACTCGGCCTTGATATGGCCTAGTTCAAGCCAATCGGGGGTGAAAGTTTGACTTTTGGTCAAACTTCCCAATTAATACTTGAAACAAGGTAAATCTGTAGTAATTATTCGTACAACTATATAATACTACTCCTGGCACATGAAAATCCTGTTTCCCCCGTGTTTGTTCCCTATTCGGTTCTTATAAAGCCTAGTTCAGGCCAATTGGGTTGAAAGTTTTGCTTTTGGTCAAACTTTCCCAATAAAGACTAGAAATAAGGATAATTGGTATTATTTGTATATAGAAACTATGTAATATCACTTCTGGTCAATGAAAATCACGCTTTCTCCCCTTTTAGGCCCTATTCGGCTCTTATAAGGCCTTGTTCAGGCCAATCAAAGCCGAAAGTTTGGCTTTTGATTAAACTTCCCTATTAATATTAGAAACAAGTTTAATTAGCAGTAATCGTAAATATAAACTATGTAATACTACTCTTGGCTCTTGAGAACTATATTTTTCACATGTTTGTTTCCTATTCGGCTCTTATAAGTGTTAGTTTAGTCCATCAGGGTTGAAAGTTTGATTTTTGATCAAACTTCCCATTAAGACAAGGAATAAGCTTAATTGGTAGTATTTATACATAGAAATTATGCAATATTACTCTTGGCTCTTAAAAATCATGTTTTCTCTCCGTTTGGGCCCTATTTGGCTCTTATATGGCCCAGGTTTAGGATAATCGGAGATGAAAGTTTGACTTTTGGTCAAACTTCTCAATTAAGAGTAGAAATATGTTTAATTGATAGTATTTGTACATAAAAACTATGTAATACTACTCCTTACTCTTGAGAATCACGTTTTCCGCATATTTGTTCATTATTCGCTCTTATAAGGTCTAGTTTAGGCTAATCAAGGCTAAAGGTTAGGCTTTTGGTCAAACTTCCAGATTTAGAATAGAAATAAGTTTAATTGATAATATTTTTACATAGAACTAGGCAATACCACTATGGGCTTTTGAAAATTACATTTTCCTCGTTTATACCTTATTCGACTCTTATATGGCCTAATTCAGAGAAATCGGGGATGAAAGTTTGACTTTTGGTCAAACTTCTTAATTTAGACTAGAAACAAAGTTAATATGTAGTAATTGTACATAGAACTATGTAATTCTACTCTTGGCTCTTGAGAACCATGTTTTCTCCCCATTTGGGTCCTACTCGGGTCTAATAAGGCATAGTTGTCCAATCAGGACGAAAGTTTGACTTTTGGTCAAACTTCTAAATTAAGACAAAAAACAAGGATAATTAGTACTAATTATACATAGAAACAATGTAATACTACTCTCTGCTCTTGAAAATTACGTTTATCCTATGTTTATTCCCTATTCGGCTCTTAAAGGCCTAGTGTAGGCCTATCGGGGCTAAAAGTTTGAATTTTGATTTAACTTTCTGATTATGACTAGAAAGTTAATTGATAGTAATTATATATAGAAACTATGTAACACCACTCCCGTCACTTAAGAATCACGTTTTCTTCTGTTTGGACCATGCTCGCCTCTTATAAGGCCTAGTTCAGGCCAATGAGAGCTGAAAGTTTGATTTTTTGTCAAACTTCTTGATTAAGGCTTGAAACATGGTTAATTAGTAGTAATACCACATAGAAACTATGTAATACTATTCTCGACTCTTGAAAATCATATTTTCCCCATGTTTATTCCTTTCGGCTCTTATAAAAAGGAGCACCAATCCCCACGGCGAACATCTATCTGCACGAAGCTGACCTTCCTTTCATGGATGGAAATGGGCTGTTCTTCTTCAGTGGCATGCACCTAGTTCAGGCCAATTGGCGCTGAAAGTTTGACTTTTGGATAAACTTCCTAATAAAGATTAGACATAAGATTAATTGGTAGTATTTATATATAGAAACTATGTAATACCACTCCCGACTCTTAAGAATCACATTTTCTTCCTGTTTGGGCCATAATTTGGCTCTTATGTGCCTTAGTTCAGCCCACTCGGGAATAAAAGTTTGACTTTTGATTAAAATTCTCCATTACGATTAGAAACAAGATTAATTTGTAGTAATTGCACAAATAAACTATGTAATACTAGTAATTCTCGGCTCTTGAGAACATCATTTTCTCCCTGTTTAGACCCTAACTCAGCTATTATGAGGCCTATTCAGGCCAATGAGGGCCGAAATTTTGACTTTTGGTCAAACTTCACAATTAATAATAGAAATAAGTTAATTAAAAGTAATTCCATATTCGGCTCTTAAAAATCATGTTTTCTCACCATTTAGTTCCTATTCGGCTCTTATAAAGCCAAATTCAACCAATCGGGATTGAAAGTTTGACTTTTGGTCAAACTTCCTAATTAAGACTAGAAACAAGGTTAATCGGTACTATTTAGATATAGAAACTATGTAATACTATCACGGCTCTTGAAAACTATGTTTCTCTCATTTAGGCCTTATTTGGCTCTTATAAGGTCTAGTTCAAGCCAATCGGGGCAGAACTTTAATTTTTGGTCAAAATCCCAATTAAAACTAGAAAGTAGGTTAATAGGTAGTATTTGTACATAGAAACTATGTAATACCACTCCCGACTCTTGAGAACCACTTTTACTCCCTGTTTGGACCCAAATTTAGCTCTTATATGGCCAATTTAGGCCAATCTGGGCCGAAAGTTTGACTTTTGGTCAAATTTCTCAATTAATACTAGAAATAAGGTTAATTGGATGTAATTGTACATAAAAAAATATAATACTACTCCTGGATCTTGAGGACCACGTTTTCCCCATATTTTTCCCTATTCGGCTCTTATAAGGTCTAGTTTAGTCCAATCGGGATTGGAAGTTTGACATTTGGTCAAACTTCAAAATTAAGATTAGAAATAATTTAAAAGATAATATTTGTACATTAAAACTATGCAATAACAATCCCGGCTCTTAAAAATCACGTTTTCTCCCTATCTAGGCCATATTTAACTCTTATAAGGCCTAATTCAGGTTAATCGGGGCTGAAAGTTTGACTTTTGGTCAAACTTTCTAATTAAGACTAGAAACAAGGTTTATTAGTAGTATTTATTCATAGAAAGTATATAGTACCACTCACGGCTCATGAAAATCATGTTTTCTCCCCTTTTAGGTCCTATTCAGCTCTTATAAGGCCTAGCTCAAATCAATCAGGGCTGAGAGTTTGACTATTAGTCAAACTCTCCAATAAATGCTACAAATAAGGTTAGCTGGTAGCATTTGTGCATAGAAACAATATAATATCACTCCCGGCTCTTGAAAATCACATTTTCTCCCCTTTTGGGCCCTATTTGTCTCTTATATGGCCTAGTTCAGGCCAATCCGGGAATGAACGTTTGACTTTTGGTAAAACTTTCCAATTAAGACTAGAAACAAGGTTAATTTGTAGAAATTGTTCATAAAAACTATGTAATACTAATCTCGGCCCTTGAGCACCATGTTTTCTCCCATTTTGGCTCGACTCAGCTCTTATAAGGTCTAGTTCGGGCCAATCAGGGCTGAAAATTTGACTTTTTTTTAAACTTCTCAATTAATACTAGAAACAAAGTTAATTAGAGGTAATTGTACATAGAGACTATGTAATACAATCTTAACTCTTGAGAATCACGATTTCCCCATGTTTGTTACTTATTCGGCTCCAATAAGACCTAGTTTAGGCTAAAAGGTCTGAAAGTTTGGCTTTGGGTCAAACTTCCCAATTAAGACTAGAAATAAGTTTAACTGATTGTATTTGTACATAAAAACTATGTAATACAACTCTCGACTCTTGAGAACCATATTTTCCCTATGTTTGTTCCCTATTCGACTCTCAGATGATCTTATTCAAACCAATCGGGGCTGAAAGTTTTACTTTTGGTCAAACTTCCAGATTAAGACCCAAAACAAGGTTAATTAATAGTAATGTACATAGAAACTTTTTAATATTATTCCTGGCTCCAGAAAATCTCATTTTCTCCACGTTTGTTCTCTATTTGGCTCTTATAAGGCTTACTTTAGGCCAATGGGGCTGAAAGTTTGGCTTTTGGTGAAACTTCTCAATTAAGACTTGAAATAAGTTTAATTGATAGTATTTGTACATAGAAACTATGTAATACCACTCCCGACTCTTGAAAATCACATTTTCACCCTGTTTAGGTCCTATTTGGCTCTTAAATGGCCTAGTTCAGGCCAATCGGGGATGAAAGTTTGACTTTTTATTAAACTCCTAATTAATTAAGACTAGAATAAGGTTAATTGGTAGTATTTGTACATAGAAACTATGTAATACCACTCCCGGCTTTCGAGAACCATATTTTCTTCCTATTGGGCCCTATTCTGCTCTCATGTGCCCTAGTTCCGGCCAATCGGGGATGAAAATTTGAATTTTAGTTAAACTTTCCAATTAAGGCTATAGAAACACAGTTAGTTTGTAGTAATTGCACAAAGAAATTATGTGAGACTATTCTCGGCTTTTGATAACAATGTTTTCTCCCCATTTAAGCCCTAACTCGGCTCTTATAAAGCCTAGTTCAGGCCAATTAAGGCTGAAAGTTTGACTTTTAGTCAAACTTCGCAACTAATAATAGAAACAAGGTTAATTGAAAGTAATGGTACATAGAAACTATAAAAACTACTGCCAACTCTTGAGAACAACGTTTTCCCCATGTTTGCCCCTATTTGGCTCTTATAAGGCTTAGTTTCGGCCAATCGGGGCTGAAAGTTTGGGTTTTGGTGAAACTTCCTAATTAAGACTAAAAACAAGCTTAATTGATAGTATTTGTATATAGAAACAATGTAATACCACTTCCGGCTCTTGAAAATCACGTTCCCCCCGGTTTAGGCCCTATTCAGCTCTTATAAGGCATAATTCAGGCCAAATCGGGATTGAAAGTTTGACTTTTAGAGAAATTTTCCAATTAAGACAAGAAATAAGTTTAATTACTAGCATTTTTTACGTAGAAACTATGTAATACCACTCCTGCCTCTTGAAAATCACATTTTCTCCTCGTTTGGACCTTATTGTGCTCTTATATACTGCCAAGTTCAGGACAATCAGGGTTAAAAGTTTGACTTTTGTACAAACTTCTAATTAAGAATAAAAATAAGGTTAATTAGTATTGTTTGTACATAGACTCTATGTAATACCACTTCTAGCTATTGAGAACAGTTTGTTCTTCCCATTTAGGTCGTTTGGCTCTTATAAGGCTTAATTCAAGATAATCGCGGCTGAAAGTTTGACTTCTGGTTAAACTTCTCAATGAAGACTAGAAATAAGGCTAATTGGTAGTATTTATACATAGAAACTATGTAATACCACTCTCGGCTCTTAAAAATCACGTTTTCTCCCATTTTGCCCCTATTCGGCTCTTATGAGGCTTCGTTTCAGGCCAATCTGGGTTTTAATTTTGTTTGTTGGTTAAACTTCCTGATTAAGACTATAAATAAGGATAATTAATAGTAATTATTCTTAGAAACTATGTAATAACTCACGGCACTTGAAAACCTTATTTTCTTCTCGTTTGGCCCTATTCGGCTCTTATTATAAGGTCTGCTCAAGTCAATCGGGGCTAAAAGTTTGATTTTTGGTCAAACTTTCAAATTAAGATTATAAATAAAGTTAATTGATAGTATTAGTACGTCGAAACTATGTAACACCACTCTAAAATAATGAGAACCATGTTTTCTACCTGTATGGGCCCTATTCGGCCCTGATATGGCCTAGTTAAGGCCAATCGGAGATGAAAGTTTGACTTTTCATCAAACTTTCAATTAAGAGTAGAAACAAGGTAAATTTACAGTAATTATACGTAAAACTATGTAATACAATTCCTGGCACCTGAATATCATGTTTTCCCCGTGTTTGTTCCCTATTCGGCTCTTATAAGGCCAAATTCAGGCCAATTGGTGCTGAAAGTTTAGCTTTTGGTCAAACTTTCCAATAAAGACTGGAAAGAAGGATAATTAATTGGTATTATTTGTATATAGAAACTATGTAATGCTAGCCAATGAAAATCATGTTTTCTCCCCGTTTAGGACCTATTCGGCTCTTATAAGGCCTAGTTCATGCCAATCAAGGCCTAAAGTTTGGCTTTTGGTGAAACTTCCCATTTAAGACTATAAACAAGGTTAATTAGTATTAATTGTACATATAAACTATGTAATACTATTCCTGGATCTTGAGAACCACGTTTTCCCAATGTTTGTTCCCTATTCGGCCCTTATATGTCCTAGTTCAGTCCATCCAGGCTGAAAGTTTGATTTTTTATCAAACTTCCCAATTAAGACAAGAAATAAGATTAATTGGTAGTATTTATATATAGAAATTATGCAATACCACTCTCGGCTCGTAAGAACAATATTTTCTCCCTGTTTGGGCCCTATTCGGCTCTTATATGGCCTAGTTCAGGATAATCGGGGATGAAAGTTTGACTTTTGGTCAAACTTCTCAATTAAGACTAGAATTATGTTTAATTGACAGTATTTGTATATAGAAACTATGTAATACTACTCCCCACTCTTGAGAATCATGTCTTCTCCATATTTGTTCCCTATTCGGCTCTTATAAGGTCTAGTTTAGGCCAATTGGGGTAAAAGCTTTTGGTCAAACTTCCCAATTAAGAGTAGAACTAAGTTTAGTTGATAGTATTTTCTATTAGAAACTAGGTAATACCATTTTAGGCTCTTGAAAATCACATTTTTCCCAGTTTAGGCCATAATCGGCTCTTATATGGCCTAGTTCAAGCAAATCGAGAATGAAAATTTGATTTTTGATCAAACTTCTTAATTTAGGCTAGAAACAAATTTAATTGGTAGTAATTGCACATAGGAACTATGTAATACTACTCCCGGCTCTTGAGAACCATGTTTTCTCCCTATTTGAGCCCTACTCGGCTCTAATAAGGCGTAGTTCAGTCCAATCGGGGCCGAAAGTTTGGCTCTTGGTCAAACCTTCAAATTAAGACCAGATACAAGGTCACTGTACATAGAAACTATGTAATATTACTTCCTGCTCTTGAAAATCACATATTCTCTATGTTTATTCCCTTTTCAGCTCTTATAAGGCCTAGTTCTGGTCTATCGAGGCAAAAAGTTTGACTTTTGATATAATTTTCCAATTATGACTAGTAATATGGTTAATTGGTAGTAATTATATATATAAACTATATAATACCACTTTTGGCTCTTAAGAACCACATTTTCTCCCGTTTGGGCCATACTCGCCTCTTATAAGGCCTAGTTCAGGCCAATGTGGGCCGAAAGTTTGGCTTTTAGTCAAACTTCCCGATTAAGACTTAAAACATGGTTAATTAGTAGTAATAGCGCATAGAAACTTTGTAATACTACTCTCGACTCCTGAAAACCATTTTTTCCTTATGTTTATTCCCTTCGGCTCTTATAAGGCCTAGTTCAGGCCAATTAGCGCTGAAAGTTTGACTTTTGGATAAACTTCCTAATTATGACTAGAATAAGATTAATTGGTAGTATTTGTATATAGACACTATGTAATACTATTCTCGGCTCTTGAAAACCGCGTTTTCCCCATGTTTATTCCCTGTTTGGCTCTTATAAGGCTTAGTGTAGGCCAATCGCGCTGAAAGTTTGACTTTCGGATAAACTTCCTAAATAAGCCTAGAAATTAAGTTAATTGGTAGTATTTGTATATAGAAACTATGTAATACCACTCCCGGCTCTTGAGAACCATATTTTGTTCCCGTTTAGGCCCTCTTCGGTTCTTATGCGCCCTAGTTGAGCCCAATCGGGATAAAAGTTCGACTTTTGTTCTAAATTTCCAATTATGATTAGAAATAAGATTAATTTGTAGTAATTACACAAAGAAACTATGCAATACTATTCTTGGCTCTTAGAACACCGTTTTCTCCCCATTTAGGCCCTAACTCAGCAATTATAAGGCCTATTCAAACCAATCAAGATCGAAAGTTTGACTTTTGGTTAAACTTCACTATTAATAATAGAAACAAGGTTATTGAAAGTAATTGTACATAAAAACTATGACGTTTTTGCTATGTTTGTTCCCTATTCGGCTCTTATAAGGCCTAGTTTAGGCCAATCAGAGCTGAAAGTTTATCTTTTGTTAAAACTTCTCAATTAAGACTAGAAATAAGTTTAATTGATAGTGTTTGTGAATATAACCTATGTACTACCTCTCCCGACAATTGAAAATCACGTTTTCTCCATGTTTAGGCCCCATTCGGCTCTTATAAGGCCTAATTCAAGCCAAATCGGGACTAAAAGTTTTGGTTAAAGTTTTCAACTAAGGCTAAAAATAAATTAATTGATAATATTTGTGCATAGAAACTATGTAATACCACTCTCGACTATTGAAAATCATGTTTTCTCCCCGTTTAGTTCCTATTCGGCTCTTATATGGCCTAATTTAGGCCAACCGGGGATGAAAGATTGACTTTTGGTCAAACTTCCCAATTAAGACAAGAAACATGATTAATTGGCAATAATTATACATAGAAAGTATGTAATACTCTCGGCTCTGGAGAACCATACTATGAAATACCACTACCGGCTCTTAAAAATCATGTTTTCTCATCGTTTATGCCCTATTCGGCTCTTATAAGGTCAAATTCAGGCAATCGGGACTAAAAGTTGACTTTTGGTCAAACTTTCTAATTAAGAACTAGAACAAGGTTAATCAGCAGTATCTAGACATACAAACTATGTAATACTATCACGGCTCTTGAAAATCACATTTTCTTCCCCTTTAAGCCCTATTTGGCTCTTATAAGGCCTAGTTCAAACTAATCGGGGTTGAAACTTTGATTTTTGGTCAAACATCCCAACTAATACTATAAAGTAGGTTAATTGGTAGTATTTTTTACATAAAAACTACGTAATACCACTATCGACTCTTGAGAACCACTTTTTCTCCCCATTTGGACCCAAATTTAGCTCTTATATGGCCTATTCAGGCTAATCGGGGTTGAAAGTTTGACTATTAGTCAAACTTCCCAATTAAAACTAGAAACAAAGTTAATTGGTTGTAATTGTATATAAAAACTATGTAATACTACTCCTGACTCTTAAGAACCATATTTTCTCCCAGTTTGGGCCCTAAACGACACTTATATAAGGCCTTATTCAGGCCAATTAGGCTCAAAAGTTTAATTTTATCAAACTTCCCAATTAATACTAGAAACAAAGTTAATTGAAAGTAATTATACATAGAAACTATATAATATTACTCAAGACTCTTGAGAACTACGTTTTCTCCATGTTTGTTCCCAATTTGGCTCCTAATAAGGGCCTAGTTTAGGCAAATCACGGCTGAAAGTTTGACTTTTGGTCAAAATTCTCAATTAAGACTAGTAAAAGTTTTAATTTATAGTTCATACATAGAAACTATGTAATACTATTTCTGACTCTTGAGGGCCATGTTTCCCCATGTTTGTTCCCTATTCAGCTCTTATAAGGACTAATTTAGGCCAAACGGGCTGAAAGTTTAGCTTTTAGTCAAACTTCTAAATTAAGAATAGAAATTAGTTTAGTTGACAACATTTGTATATAGAAACTATGTAATACGACTCCTGACTTTTGAAAATCACGTTTTCTCCTCGTTTAGGGCCTATACTCGGCTCTTATAAGGCCAAGTTCAGGCCTGAGGATTGAAAGTTAGACTTTTGGTCAAACTTCTCAATTAAGACTAGAAACAAGGTTAATTGGTAGTATTTGCACATAAAAACTATGTCATATCTCTCACGACTCTTAAAAATCATATTTTCTCCCTGTTTGGGCCCTGTTCGGCTATTATAAGGCCTAGTTCAGATAAATCGGGCCTGAAAGTTTGACTTTTGGTTAAACTTCTCAATTAAGTCTAAAAACAAGGTTTATTGGTAGTAATTATACATAGAACTTTGTAATACGACTCTTAGCTCTTGAGAACCATATTTTCTCCCCGATTGGGCCCTACTTGGCTCTTATAAGGCCTAGTTCTGGCCAATACTGGCCGAAAAATGTTTGGCTCTTGGTCAAATTTCTTTATTAAGACTAGAAACAAGGTTAATTAATATTAATTGTTCATATAAACTATGTAATAATACTACTCATAACTCTTGAAAATATTTTCCACATGTTTATTCCTATTGACTCTTATAAGGCCTAGTTCTGGCCAATCGGTGCTGAACGTTTGACTTCTGGTCAAACTTCTTAATTAAAACTAGAAATAAGGTTAATTTATAGCATTTGTACAAAAAATAATGTAATACCCCTCCTGGCACTTAAGAACCACGTTTTCTCCCCCTTTTGGGCCCTACTCGGCTCTCATAAGGCCTACTTCAGGCCAATCAGGGCCGAAAGATTGGCTTTTGGTCAAACTTCTCAATTAAGACTAGAAACAAGGTTAATTTATAGTAATTATCAATATAAACTATGTAATACTACTCTCGGCTCTTGAAATCATGTTTTTCACATGGTTGTTCCCTATTCTGCTCTAATAAGGGCTAGTTTAGTCCAATCGGGGGTGAAAGTTTGACAGTTGATTAAACTTTTCAATTAAGACTAGAATTATGGTTAATTTGTAATATTTATAATAAAAACTATGTAATACCTCTCCCGGCTCTTAAGAACCACTCTTATATGACCTAGTTCAGGACAATCGGAGATGAAAGTTTGACTTTTGATCAAACTTTCTAATTAATATTAGAAAAAGCCTAATTTGAAGTAATTGTACATAAAAACTATGTAATAATGCCACTCCCGGTTCTTGAAAATCACGTTTCTCCCTATTTAGACCCTATTCGGCTCTTATGTGACCTAGTTCAGGCCAATCAGAGAAGAAAGTTTAACTTCTTGTACATAAAAACAAGGTTAATTGTAGAAACTATGTAATACTACTCTTGGCTCTTGTGAACCATGTCTTCCCCACTTTTTTCTACTATTCGGCTCTTATAAGGCCTAGTCAGCCAGTTAGGACTGAAAGTTTAACTTTTTGTTCAAACATCCCAATTAAGACTGGAAATAAGATTAATTTGTAGTAATTGTATATAGAAACTATATAATATCGCTCTCGACTCTTAAGAACCCTGTTTTCTCCCTGTTTTGGCTCTATTCAACTGTTATAAGGCCTTGTTTAGTCCAATCGTGGCTGAAAGTTTGGTTTTTGGTTAAACTTTCCAATTAATACTAGAAATAAGTTTAATTGATAGTATTTGTGCATAGAAACTATGTAATACCACTTCCGTCTCTTGAAAACTATGTTTTCCTCACTTTTAATTCTCTATTCGGCTCTTATAAGGCCTGATTTTCAGGCCAATTGGGCTGAAGTTTGACTTTTGATCAAACATCCTAATTAAGGCTAGAAATAATAACTTATAGTAATTGTACATAGAAACTATGTAATACCACTCCTGGCTCTTAAGATCCACGTTTTCTCCCCATTTTGGCCCTATTCGACTCTTATAAGGTCTAGTTTAGTCCCATCAGGGCTGAAAGTTTGGCTTTTGCTCAAACTTCCCAATTAATACTTGAAATAAGTTTAACTGATAGTTTGTATATAGAAACTATGTAATACGACTACGACTCTTGAAAACCACATTTCTTCCCACTTTTATTCTTTATTCGGCTCTTATAAGGCCTAGTTCAAGCCAATTTCAGGCTAAATGTTTGATTTATGATTAAACATCCAAATTAAGACTAAAAATAAATTTAATTTGTAGTAATTGTACATAGAAGCTATGTAATACCACTCGCGGCTTTTAAGAACCATGTTTTCTTCCTGTTTAAGACCTATTCGTCTCTTATAAGGCGACTTGGGGTTAAAAGTTTGATTTTTGGTCAAACTACGTAATTAATAATAGAAAGAAGGCTAACAGGAAGTATATATACATAGAACTATGTAATACCAACCACTGCTCTTGAAAGCCACATTTTCTTCCCGTTTTGGCTATGTTCTGCTCTTATAAGGCCTAGTTCAACCAATCAGGGTTGAAAGTTTGACTTTTGCTCAAACTTCCCAATTAAGACTAAAAATAAAGTTAATTAGTAGTATTTGTATATAGAAATAATGTAATACCTCTCTTGGCTCTTGAGAACCACATTTTCTCCCTGTTGGGCCTTATTCGGCTCTTACATGTCCTAATTCAGGTCAATCGGAGATAAAAGTTTAACTTTTGGTCAAACTTCCAATTAAGGCTGGATACATGGTTAATTGGTAGTAATTGTACATAAAAACTATATAATACTAGTCCTGGCTTTTGAGAGCTACGATTTCCATGTTTTTGTTCTCTATTCGGCTCTTATATGGCCTATTTTAGTCCAATCGGGGCTAAAAGTTTGATTGCTGATCAAACTTCCCAATTAAGACTAGAAATAAGGTTAATTGCTAGTATTTGTAATAGAAACTATGTAATCCCTCTTCAGGCTCTTAAGAACCATGTTTTCTCTATGTTTAGGCCATATTATGCTCTTATATGGCCTACTTCAGGCCAATCCGGGATGAAAGCTTGACTTCTGGTCAAACTTTCAAATTAAAACTAGAAACAAGATTAATTGGTAGTAATTGTACATAAAAAATATGTAATACTACTCCCGGCTCTTGAGAACCATGTTTTCTCCCTGTGTGGGCCCTAGTCAGCTCTTATAAGGCTTAGTTCAGGCCAATCAGTGTTGAAAGTTTGACGTTTTGTCAAACTCCCTAAATAATATTAGAGGTTAATTGGAAGTAATTGTACATAGAAACTATGTAATACTACTCCCAACTCTTGAGAATCACTTTTTCCCTATGTTTGTTCCCTATTCAGTTAAGGAAAATAGGGACTGAAAGTTTGGCTTTTGATCAAACTTTCCAATTAAGACTAAAAATAAGTTTAATTAATAATATATGTACTTGAAAACTATATAATACTACTACCGACTCATGAGAACCAAGTTTTCACCATGTTTGATCCCTATTCGGCACTTATAAGGAAGGCCTTATTGAGGCCAATCGGGGTTGAAAGCTTGGCTTTTGATTAAACTTCCCAATTGAGACTAAAAATAAGTTTAATTGCTAGAATTTGTACATCAAACTATTTAATACCACTCCAGGCTCTTGAAAATCACGTTTTCTCCCTGTTTAGGCCTTATTTGGCCCTTATAAAGCCTAGTTCAGGCCAAATCAGGGTTGAAAGTTTGACTCTTGATCAAGCCTTCCAATTAAGATTAGAAATAAGTTTAATTGATAGTATTTGTACATAGAAACTATGTAATGTCATTCTCGGCTCTTGAATACCACATTTTCTCCCTATTTAGGTCCTATTCGACTCTTATAAGGCCTAGTTCATGCCAACAGGGATGAAAGTTTGCCTTTTGGTCAAACTTCTCAATTAAGACTAGAAACAGGATTAATTGGTAGTAATTATACATAGAAATTATGTAATACTACTCTCGTCTATTGATAACCATGTTTTCTCATGTTTATTCCCTATTCGGCGCTTATAAGGCCTAGCCAGGCCAATCGAGGCAGAAGTTTAACATTTTGGTCAAACTTCTCAATTAAAATTAAAAATAAGGTTAAAGTGTAGTATTTGCACATAGAAACTCTGTAATACCACTTCTGCTTCTTAGAACCACGTTTTCTCCCCATTTGGCCTCTATTCTGCTTTTATATGGCCTAGTTCAGGCCAATCGGGGATGGAAGTTTGACTTTTGGTCAAATTTACCAATTAAAATTAAAAATAAGGTTAATTGGTAGTATTGTACATAGAAATGATGTAATATCACTTACAACTGTTAAAAATCATGTTTTCCCCTATTTAGGCCCTTTTCAGCTTTTGAAGGCCTACTGCGGACCAATCGAGGCTAAAAGTTTGATTTTTGGTCATATGTCTCGACCTGACCGGAAAGATAAGTCAATCGGTTCGGAAAGTGGTAGAGTACCTGTTGTCGATCAACCGGCTGTCTTACCTCAGGAGTAGTATAGAGCTTCCATTGCGAGAACCTTTCATCCGAATCACTGTCACTCCCGGCTGATTCAACACGAGCAATTAAAGCTACCGACTCTAGAACAGCGGAAACATGGCAAATACCGATTCCTGACAACCAGCGACGTTCGTATTACTTCCAGGAAATGGATCAGCAAAACCTTAAGGATCCACCCTCCGCTCCACAGGACATATTTTCTCAATTAAGGCTAGAAATAGGGTTAATTGGTATTATTTGTACCTTAAAAGCACGTAATACTACTCCCATATCATGAGAACTATATTTTCTCCTCGTTTAGGCGCTATTCGGCTTTTATAGGGCCTTGTTCAGGCCAATCGGGACTAAAAGTTTGACTTTTGGTCAAACTTCCCAATTAACACTAGAAACAAAGTTAATTGAAAGTAATTGTAAAAAAAAAAACTAAGCATTCTACTCCTGGCTCTTGAGAATCATGTTTTCACCATATTTTTTCCCTATTCGGCTCTTATAAGGCCTATTTTAGTCCAATCGGGGCTGAAATTTGGCTTTTGATCAAACTTTCCAATTAAGACTAAAACAAGCTTAATTGATAGATTTATACATAAAAACTTTATAATATCCCTTATGGTTCTTAAAAAGCACGTTTTCTCCTCGTTTAAGCCCATTCGGCTCTTATAAGGCCTAATTCAGACCAACGGGGCTGAAAGTATTACTTTTGGTCAAACTTGCCAATTAAGACTAGAAACAAGATTAATTGGTAGTATTTATACATAGAAACAATGTAATACGACTCACGATTCTTGAAAATCAAAATTTTCTCCCTATTCGTCTCTAATAAGACCTAGTTTAGACCAATCAAGGTTGAAAACTGTACTTTTAGTCAAACTTTCAATTAAGACTAGAAATAAGGTTAGTTGGTAGTATTTGTACATAGAAACTATGTAATACTACACTCAACTCTAGAGAACGACGTTTTCTTCCCATTTGGGCCATATTTGGCTCTTATATGACCTACTTCAGGCCAATCGGGGTTGAAGTTTGACTTTTGATCAAACTTCCCAATTAAGAGTAGAAACAAGGTTAATTGGTAGTATTGTACATATAAACTATGTAATACTATTCCCGGCCCTTAAGAACCACATTTTCTCCCCGTGTGGGCCCTACTTAGCTCTTTTAAGGCCTAGGTTCAGGCCAATTAAGAAGAAAGTTTGACTTTTTGTCAAACTTCCCAATTAGTTTTAGAAACAAGGTTAATTGGAAGTAATTGTACGTAGACACTATGTAATACTACTCCCAATTCTTGAGAACCACTTTTTCCTAATGTTTGTTCCCTATTCAGTTAAGGCCAATCGGTGCTGAAACTTTGACTTTTGGTAAAACTTTCTAATTAAGGCTAGAAATAAGTTTAATTGGTAGTATTTATACATAGAAACCATGTAATATCCCTTATGGCTCTTAAAAATATCGTTTTCTCACTATTTAGGCCCATTCGGCTCTTATAAGGCCTAATTCAGACCAAACGGGGCTAAAAGTTTGTCTTTTAGTCAAACTTACCAGTTAAAACTAGAAACAAGGTTAATTGATCGTATTTATAAATAGAAACTATGTAATACCACTTATGGTTCTTGAAAATCACATTTTCTCCCATTTAGGCCTAATTCGTCTCTTGTAAGGCCTCGTTCAGACCAATCAGGGCTGAAATTTTGACTTTTGGTCAAACTTCCCAATTAATATTAAAAACAAAGTCAACAAGAAGTAATTATATATAGAAACTATGTATTTTTACTTTCGACTCTTGAGAATCACGTTTTCCCCATGTGTGTTCCCTATTCGACTCTTATAAGGCTTAGTTAAGTCCAATTAGGGCGAAAAGTTTGTCTTTTGATCAAACTTCCCAATTAAGATTAGAATCAATGTTAATTGGTAGTATTTATATATTGAAACTATATAATACCCCTCCGGCAATTAAAAATCAATTTTTGTCCCCGTTTAGGCCAATTCAGCTTTTATAAGGCCTAATTCAGGCCAACGGGGTTGCAAGTTTGATTTTTGATCAAACTTGCCAATTAATACTTGAAACAACGTTAATTGGTAGTATTTATACATAGAAACTATGTAATACCACCCATATTTTATAAAAATCAAGTTTTCTCCTATTTAGGCCCTGCTCGTCTCTTATAAGGTATAGTTCAGACCAATCGGGGATAAAAATTTGTCTTTTTGTCAAACTTCCAATTAAGACAAGAAATAAGGTGAATTGGTAGTATTTGTATATTGAAACTATGTAATACTAAACTCAGCTCTTGAGAACCATGTTTTCTCACTGTTTGCGCCCTATTTTGCTCTTATATGCCTACTTCAGGCCAATCGGGTATGAAAGTTTGACTTGTAGTCAAACTTCCCAATTAAGACTAGAAACTAGGTTAATTGATAATAATTGTACATAGAAACTATGTAATATTACTACCAGCTCTTGAGAACCACATTTTTTCCCAATGTTTGTTCCCTATTCAGTTAAGGCCAATCGGGGCTGAAAGTTTGGCTTTTGATCAAACTTTCCAATTAAGACTCAAAATAAGTTTAATTAATAGTATATGTACATGAAAACTATGTAATACTACTACTGACCCTTGAGAACCAAGTTTTCCCTAATGTTTGTCCCCTATTCGGTACTTATAAGAAAGGCCTTATTGAGGCCAATCGAGGTTGAAAGCTTGGCTTTTGACTAAAAATAAGTTTAATTTATAGTATTTGTACATCAAAACTATTTAATACCACTCTAAGCTCTTGAAAATCACGTTTCTCCCTGTTTAGGCCTTATTTGGCCCTTATAAAGCCTAGTTCAGGTCAAATCAGGGTTGAAAGTTTGACTCTTGATCAAACCTTCCAATTAAGATTAGAAATAAGTTTAATTGATAGTATTTGTATATAGAAACTATGTAATGCCACTCTCGGCTCTTGAATACCATATTTTCTACCTGCTTAGGTCCTATTCGACTCTTGTATGGCCTAGTTCATACCAATCGGGATGAAAGTTTAACTTCTCAATTAAGACTAGAAACATGATTAATTGGTAGTAATTGTATATAGAAACTATATAATACTACTCTCGTCTCATGATAACCACGTTTTCTCATGTTTATTCCCTATTCGGCGCTTATAAGGCCTAGTGGCCAATCAGGGCAGAAGTTTAACTTTTGGTCAAACTTCTCAATTAAAATTAAAAATAAGGTTAAGTGTAATATTTGCACATAGAAACTATGTAATACCACTTCTGGTTATTAGAACCACGTTTTCTCCTCATTTGGCCCCTATCCAACTTTTATATGGCCTAGTTCAAGCCAATTGTGGATGGAAGTTTGACTTTTAGTCAAATTTACCAGTTAAGAATAAAAATAAGGTTAATTGGTAGTATTTGTACATGAAATGATGTAATATCACTTACAACTGTTAAAAACCATGTTTTCCCCCATTTAGACCCTTTTCATCTCTTGAATGCCTAGTGCGGATCAATCGAGGCTAAAAGTTTGATTTTTAGTCATATTTCCCAATTAAGGCTAGAAATAGGGTTAATTGGTGTTATTTGTAATTTAAAAGCATGTAATACTACTCCCGTATCATGAGAACTACATTTTCTCCTCGTTTAGGCCCTATTCAGCTTTTATAGGACCTTATTCAGGCCAATCAGGGCTGAAAGTTTGACTTTTAGTCAAACTTCCCAATTAATACTAGAAATACGGTTAATTGAAAGTAATTAATTTTTCAAAGAAACTAAGCATTCTACTCCTGGCTCTTAAGAATCATATTTTTTCCCCATATTTGTTCCCTATTCGGCTCTTATAAGGTTCTAGTTTAGTCCAATCGGGGCTGAAATTTGGCTTTTGGTCAAACTTTCTAATAAAGATTAAAAATAAGATTAATTGATAGCATTTATGCATAAAAACTTTATAATATCCCTTATGGTTCTTAAAAAGTACGTTTTCTCCTCGTTTAAGCCCATTTGGCTCTTATAAGGCCTAATTCAGGCCAACGGGGCTGAAAGTATGACTTTTGGTCAAACTTACCAATTAAGACTAGAAATAAGGTTAATTGGTAGTATTTATAAATAGAAACGATATAATACCACTCACGATTCTTGAAAATCATATTTTTCTCCCATTTAGGCCCTATTCGTCTCTGATAAGGCCTAGTTCAGACCAATCGAGGTTGAAAACTGTACTTTTGGTCAAACTTTCAATTAAGACTAGAAATAAAGTTAGTTGGTAATATTTGCACATAGAAACTATGTAATACTACATTCGGCTCTAGAGAACTACGTTTTTTTTCATATTTGGGCCCTATTTGGCTCTTATATAACCTACTTCAGGGCAATCGAGGTTGAAAGTTTGACTTTTTGTCAAACTTCCTAATTAAGAGTAGAAACAAGGTTAATTGGTAGTAATTGTACATAAAAATAATGTAATACTACTCCCGGCCCTTGAGAACCACGTTTTCTCCCCGTGTGGGCCCTACTTGGCTCTTTTAAGGCCTAGGTTCAGGCCAATCAGGCAGAAAGTTTGACTTTTTGTCAAACTTCCTAATTAGTATTAGAAACAAGGTTAATTGGAAGTAATTGTACATAGATGCTATGTAATACTACTCCCAATTCTTGAGAACCCATTTTTCCCAATGTTTGTTCCTTATTCAGTTAAGGCCAATCGGTGCTGAAAGTTTGGCTTTTGGTCAAACTTTTCAAATAAGGCTAAAAACAAATTTAATTGGTAGTATTTATATATAGAAACTATGTAATATCCCTTATGGCTCTTAAAATTCTCGTTTTCTCACCGTTTAGGCCCATTCGGCTCTTATAAGGCCTAATTCAGACCAAACGGGGCTAAAAGTTTATCTTTTGGTCAAACTTACCAATTAGGACTAGAAACAAGGTTAATTGATAGTATTTATAAATAGAAACTATGTAATACCGCTCATGGTTCTTGAAAATCACATTTTCTCCCATTTAGGCCTAATTCTTCTCTTGTAAGGCCTAGTTCAGACCAATCAGGGCTGAAATTTTGACTTTTGGTCAAACTTCCCAATTAATACTAGAAACAAAGTCAATAGGAAGTAATTGTATATAGAAACTATATATTATTACTTTCTCTCTTGAGAATCACGTTTTCCCCATGTTTGTTCTCTATTCGGCTTTTATATAGCTTAGTTTAGTCCAATTAGGACTGAAAGTTTGGCTTTTGATCAAATTTCTCAATTAAGATTAGAATCAAGGTTAATTGGTAGTATTTATATATAGAAACTATATAATACCCCTCCGACAATTAAAAATCACTTTTTCTCCTCGTTTAGGTCCATTCAGCTTTTATAAGGCCTAATTCAGGCCAATGGGGCTGCAAGTTTGATTTTTTGATCAAACTTGCCAAATAAGACTAGAAGCGACGTTAATTGGTAGTATTTATATATAGAAACTATGTAATACCACCACAGTTTATAAAAATCAAGTTTTCTCCCATTTAGGCCCTGCTCGTCTCTTATAAAGGTATAATTCAGACCAATCGGGGCTAAAAATTTGTCTTTTTGTCAAACTTTCAATTAAAAGACAAGAAATAAAGTTAATTGGTAGTATTTGTATATTGAAACTATGTAACACCAAACTCGACTCTTGAGAACCATATTTTCTCACTGCTTGAGCCCTAATTTGCTCTTATATGGCCTACTTCAGGCCAATCGGGTATGAAAGTTTGACTTTTGGTCAAATTTCCCAATTAAGACTAGAAACAAGGTAAATTGGTAGTAATTGTACATAGAAACTATGTATTACTACTACCAGCTCTTGAGAACCTCGTTTTCTCCCCTTGTGGGCCCTACTTAACTTTTATAAGGCCTAAGTTCAGGCTAATCAGGCTGAAAGTTTGACTTTTTGTCAAACTTCCCAATTAATACAAGAATCAAGGTTAATTGGAAGTAATTGTACATAGAAATTATGTAATATTACTCTCGACTCTTGGAATCACCTTTTCGCCATGTTTGTTCCCTATTCGGCTCCTATAAATAAGGCCTAGTTTAGGCCAATCTAGACTGAAAGTTTGGCTTTTAGTCAAACTTTCAAATTAAAACTAGAAATAAGTTTAATTAATAGTATTTGTACATGAAAACAATGTAATACTACTCTCGACTTTTGAGAACCAAGTTTTCCAATATTTGTTCCCTATTCGGTTCTTATAAGGCCTTATTGAGGCCAATCGAGGTTGAAAGTTTAGCTTTTAATCAAACTTCCCAATTAATGCTGGAAACAAGGTTAATAGGTGGTATTATACATAGAAACTATGTAATACTCTTCCCAGCTATTAAAAATCATGTTTTCTCCCTGTTTAGGCCCATTCGTCTCTTATAAGGCCTAACTGGTAGTAATTATACATAAAAACTATGTAATACGACTCTCATCTCTTGATAACCACATTTTTCCACGTTTATTATCTTGCTGGCTAATCGGGGCTTGAAGTTTGACTTTTGGTCAAACTTTCAAATTAAAACTAGAAATAAGATTAATTAACAGTATTTGTACATAGAAATTATGTAATATCACTCCCGGCTCTGAGAACCACGTTTTCTCCTGTTTTGGGTATTCGACTTTTATATGGCCTAATTCAGGCTAATTTGGATTGAAAGTTTGACTTTTGGTTAAATTTATTGATTAAGATTAGAAATAAGATTAATTGGTAATATTTGTACATAGAAACAATGTAATATCACTCATGCCTCTTGAAAATCACGTTTCTCCCGTTTTGGCTGATTGAGGCTAAACCTGCACACAAAATACGGAATTATAGAACTTAAGAAAGGAGATGTGCAAGTGCTCAATTCTTCCGCTATAGCAAGTGGCTATGCGGGTCGTGATCCACAAGGAGGGTTTACGATGGAAGCGTTACAGTTCTTTATTGAAATCTTTTAAGAAAATAAAACGAAGGTTCTTCTTTGTTTTTAGTTATGAAAATGAAAAAGAAAGTTATATTAAAGTTAGAAGAAAATGGAAGATGAAGAAGGTGGAAAATCAGAAAACGATGAAAAGCGACTATGTACAATGAAGTGGAGAAGAAAGAGTTGGAAGATGTGGTGATTTAATTTACAGAAATGAAAAAGAAAAGAAAACAAATATTTACCTTCTTTTCACCAAAAGCTTACCTTGAGTTCTTAGCTTCAATGTTACCTTGAATTGGAGGCAGTTAGCGCATAGCCCATAAGAGTCGAGTGTTGGTCTCTTCCACATTACATCATCAAGATACGCAAGCATGAAATGATACAGAGAGACTCACAATTCCATCGTCATGAGCTATCGGTGGCACTCGCAAAGGCAAGGCTCTTTCGATGCTTTTAGACTCACTTGGAAGACAGTTGTACCAAAAAGAAAGGTAAAATAGAAAAGAAGAAGAGAACTAAAAAGAACATACAAGGAAATAGCATTGATTTGATTTCATAACAATCGAAGAAAAGAAATAAAACCTTACACCAATTGTCACTTTTAGCTCAAGCTTCAGTCTTGTTCTTCGATGAAAGTTGATCTCCTCAGAATTACATAAAAGAAAACTAAATTACATGAAAAAGAAAAGCAAAAACCTAAACTAAGAAATGAAAAACTAGGCTAAATCCTAATCTGCATTGGCATCCCTTTTCAGCACAAAGCATGGCCTTTTATAGGGCAAATACCCAGTAAGAAGGATCCCGGGGAGATCGGGGGAGCAAACGCTCCCCCTAACTCCCCAACAAAGCCGCGAAAACGCGACCCAAGCCGCGTTTCCGCGGCCAGGGTGTGGCCAGATGGCCACACCCTGTTGGTGGGTCTCTCTGGGAGTTTCTTCTATATTTATCTTTAAGTGGTTTCTTCGTTGGAGTCCTGAATTCTGACGAAATGACCTTGGATTCTTGGCTTTAACCAATCGATTCTGAGAGGATTCTTCTCAACCGGTTTCAACCTCTTGATTTTGCCCTGATTTAGTGTGTGCGAATTAATTCTGATTTAATTCAGTATTCTGGTGGGCTTTTGGGCTCATTTCTCTTCATCTCCTTAAGGATTGGGCCTGCAAATAAATTAAACAATTAATTAAAACAATGCAGGCTTTTATTCTAAAATAAGTATGGAAATATGATACTAAATATGCAATATTAGCGACCAATCATTGGCCTTTTTCGATTTTTTAAGGCCTAGTTTAGTCTAATCGGGGTCAATAGAGGCTGAAAGTTAGACTTTTGGTCAAACTTCCCAATTAAGGCAAGAAGTAGGGTTAATTGATATTATTTATACATAAAAAGCATATAATACTATTCTCGTATCTTGATAACCATGCTTTCTCCCTGTTTAGGCCCTGCTCAGGTTTTATAGGGTCATGTTCAGGCCAATCAGGAAAGAAAGTTTGACTTTTCGTCAAACTTCCCAATTAATACTAGAAACAAGGTTAATTGAAAATTATTGTACATACAAACTATGTAATACTATTTTTGACTCTTGAGAATCACGTTTTCCCTTGTTTGTTCCCTATTCGGCTCTTATAAGGCCTAAATTAATCCAATCGGGACTGAAATTTGGCTTTTAATCAAACTTCCCAATTAAGACTAGAAACAAGGTTAATTGGTAATACTTATACATAGAAACTATGTAATATTCCTTATGACTCTTAAATATCACGTTTTCTGCTAGTTTAGGCCCATTCGACTCTTATAAGGCCTAATTCAGGCCAATAAGGGCTGAAAATTTGACTTTTGGTCAAACTTACCAATTAAGAATAGAAAAAAGGTTAATTGGGAGTACTTATACATAGAAATTATGTAATACCAATTTTGCTTCTTGAAAATCATGTTTTCTCTCCATTTAGGCCTAATTCATCTCTTATGAGGCCTAATTCAGACCAATAGAGGCTGAAAATTTTACTTTTGGTGAAACTTCCATTTAAGACTAAAAATAAGGTTAATTGGTATATTTGCACATATAAACTATGTTATACCACACTCGGCTCTTGAGAATCACGTTTTCTCCCCCATTTGGGCCCTATTTGGCTCTTATGGCCTACTTTTGGCCAATCGGTGATAAAAGTTTAAATTCTGGCAAACATCCTAATTAAAATTAGAAATAAGGTTAATTGGTAGAAACTATGTAATACTACACCCGGCTCTTGAGAACCACGTTTTCCCCCCTGTGGGCCCTACTCGGCTCTTATAAGGCCTAGTTCAGACCAATCAGGCAGGAAGTTTGACTTTTTGTCAAACTTCCTAATTAATATTAGAAACAAGGTTCATTGGAAGAAATTGTACATAGAAACTAAGTAATACTACTCCCAACTCTTGAGAACCACTCTTTCCCCATGTATATACCCTATTCGGCTCCTATAAGGCCTAGTTTAGACAAATCGGGGCTGAAAGTTTGGCTTTGGGTCAAACTTTCTAATTAAGACTAGAAATTAGTTTAATTAATATTATTTATATATGGAAACTATGTAAATGGTCAAACTTCTCAATTAAGACTAGAAACATGATTAATTGGTAGTAATTGTATATAGAAACTATATAATACTACTCTCGTCTCATGATAACCACGTTTTCTAATGTTTATTCCCTATTCGGCGCTTATAAGGCCTAGTGGCCAATCAGGGCAGAAGTTTAACTTTTGGTCAAACTTCTCAATTAAAATTAAAAATAAGGTTAAGTGTAATATTTGCACATAGAAACTATGCAATACCACTTCTGGTTATTAGAACCACGTTTTCTCCTCATTTGGCCCCTATCCGACTTTTATATGGCCTAGTTCAAGCCAATTGTGGATGGAAGTTTGACTTTTAGTCAAATTTACCAGTTAAGAATAAAAATAAGGTTAATTGGTAGTATTTGTACATGAAATGATGTAATATCACTTACAACTGTTAAAAACCATGTTTTCCCCCATTTAGGCCCTTTTCATCTCTTGAATGCCTAGTGCGGATCAATCGAGGCTAAAAGTTTGATTTTTAGTCATATTTCCCAATTAAGGCTAGAAATAGGGTTAATTGGTATTATTTGTAATTTAAAAGCATGTAATACTACTCCCGTATCATGAGAACTACATTTTCTCCTCGTTTAGGCCCTATTCAGCTTTTATAGGACCTTATTCAGGCCAATCAGGGCTGAAAGTTTGACTTTTGGTCAAACTTCCCAATTAATACTAGAAATACGGTTAATTGAAAGTAATTAATTTTTCAAAGAAACTAAGCATTCTACTCCTGGCTCTTAAGAATCATATTTTTCCCCATATTTGTTCCCTATTCGGCTCTTATAAGGTTCTAGTTTAGTCCAATCGGGGCTGAAATTTGGCTTTTGGTCAAACTTTCTAATAAAGATTAAAAATAAGATTAATTGATAGCATTTATGCATAAAAACTTTATAATATCCCTTATGGTTCTTAAAAAGCACGTTTTCTCCTCGTTTAAGCCCATTTGGCTCTTATAAGGCCTAATTCAGGCCAACGGGGCTGAAAGTATGACTTTTGGTCAAACTTACCAATTAAGACTAGAAATAAGGTTAATTGGTAGTATTTATAAATAGAAACGATATAATACCACTCACGATTCTTGAAAATCATATTTTTCTCCCATTTAGGCCCTATTCGTCTCTGATAAGGCCTAGTTCAGACCAATCGAGGTTGAAAGCTGTACTTTTGGTCAAACTTTCAATTAAGACTAGAAATAAAGTTAGTTGGTAATATTTGCACATAGAAACTATGTAATACTACACTCGGCTCTAGAGAACTACGTTTTTTTCATATTTGGGCCCTATTTGGCTCTTATATAACCTACTTCAGGGCAATCGAGGTTGAAAGTTTGACTTTTTGTCAAACTTCCTAATTAAGAGTAGAAACAAGGTTAATGTTGGCCCAAAGGCCTATCACCCTAGTTTTGATGATGATCAACTCATGAAGTTATGATTACTAATGATCTTGTGTTTAATTAGTGACAGATTCCTTATCAAGATCTTAGTAGGTGTGGAGCTTCAACAAAGGATAAAATGTCAAGTTGGAAGCTAGCACCGGTCGATTCACGAGCCTATGCATCAAGACCACATCTAGAGATGAGCTCGGTGGATTGCATGTGGACCAAGTCAAGAAGATGAGAAGCCTTCAAGTGAAGACTTCAAGAAGATGAAGACTTGTGTCTAGGTATAAGATTTTGTTTTTGTTTTAGAAAAAATGTAAAGGATAGATAGTTGGTGGATTGCTCAAGTCTATATCACACACACACTCTTGATAGAACTCTTGATTTAATTGATTTCATAAAAGATTTCTTTTTAGAAAAGAATTTTTATTTAGTAAAAGATTTTCTTTGAGACAAAATATAAACTTTGGTTTTTGGTATTTCTATTATACATCGTTAACCAAAACCAAGTTTAGTGCTTCATGTCAAAAACTAGATATTTCATCTTGATTGTGCAGTGGATCATATCCATACACACTATGCTTTAAAGTATATCTTGTTTTTGTATTTGATGAAAGTTTGGAAAAATACCATGTTAGTTTTGAACCAATATTTCCAACTTACAAAAAATAGTCAAATCCTTAATAACATGCCTTGATTTTGTGCAAGCATGTTTCTATATCATAAAACTATTTTTTGTAGAATTTCTAAGTATTTATGGGATTTTTTTATTAAGTTAAAAGACCAATCCTTAATCCCAATTTTTCTGGTTCTGCCAGTTCTGATTTTTCAGAACTGACAGAGGCCGGTCGACCGGGTCGGTCGACCGGACGTGCACGGACGTGCACGCCTGTGTGCACTGGAGAACGGTCGACCGGACCGGTCGACCGCTTAAGAGAGCTTTGCTCTCGGGAAGTATCGGTCGACCAAGCCGGTCGACCGACAGAGAGTTTACTCTCTTCTCCAGTTGCGCGGTCGACCGGGCCGGTCGACCGGAGGCTGCAACGGTCACATTTTTGACCGTTGCCGGTCGACCGGACCGGTCGACCGGTAGCTCTGACAGAGCCCAACGGTCAGATTTTTCTGGCCTCTATAAATGGGGGTTTTGTCATTGCTTTGAGCTAAGATTTTGAGGACTTCTTGAGCCAGTTTTTCCAAGTGATTTCAGAAGTTTTCTCCACAAAATAGAGTGCCAATATTTCCTATCAAAAGGGATTTTATCAAGAGAGTGTTTATTGTGATTTCTTGAGTTTTCCATCAAAAGTTCTTTCCTTGATTTCTCACACTACACTTGAGCATCCATTGAGCTATTCATCCTATAGGAGAGTTGTAGTGAGAGTTTGTAATTGGTGATCAAGTGTTTAGATCACCAAGAGATCATTTCTTGTTCTTTGAGAAGGCGGACGGTTGTGTTCGCGGTTTGATTGAGGGTCCTAGTGAGGACTTGGTGTTGTTGGGTCCTAGTGAGGACTTGTAGCTTGAGGTGCGGCCTCGACGAGCCGGTGGGCTTGTGGTGTGTAAGGGACTAGAGAGTCCGAGAGCTTGTAGGTGTTGCGGCACCGAGGAGAGATCCGGTGGGATCTTACATAGTGGAAATCCTTCGTGTGTCGAAGGCGGGGATGTAGAGCAAGTGTGCTCGAACCTCGAAACAAACCCTTTGTGTTTGCGATTGCTCACTCTTGCTCTCTTTCTCTCTTTGCCTCCTTTATATCTTGCATTACTTACATTGTCTTTACTTTACATGCTTGATATACCCTTGTGCTTATATTGTTATATACTTGCGTGGGATTGCTTGTTAACACTAGTATTCAACCAAGAGAGCCAACGCGGCACCTCAACCCATTCAAGGGGAATCTAGAGGAGCTTGTCCAGAGCCTCGCAAGGGGAATTCGGCAACACTCTTGTGTTATACATAAGTGTTTAATTAAAAGAAGTTTAATTTGGTCATCTTAGTTTTAATTCCGCATTATTTGTTCATAAGTGACCATTAGATTAGCCATCACCTATTCACCCCCCCTCTAGGTGATCTTACAGTTAATTGGTAGTAATTGTACATAAAAATAATGTAATACTACTCCCGGCCCTTGAGAACCACGTTTTCTCCCCGTGTGGGCCCTACTTGGCTCTTTTAAGGCCTAGGTTCAGGCCAATCAGGCAGAAAGTTTGACTTTTTGTCAAACTTCCCAATTAGTATTAGAAACAAGGTTAATTGGAAGTAATTGTACATAGATGCTATGTAATACTACTCCCAATTCTTGAGAACCCATTTTTCTCAATGTTTGTTCCTTATTCAGTTAAGGCCAATCGGTGCTGAAAGTTTGGCTTTTGGTCAAACTTTTCAAATAAGGCTAAAAACAAATTTAATTGGTAGTATTTATATATAGAAACTATGTAATATCCCTTATGGCTCTTAAAATTCTCGTTTTCTCACCGTTTAGGCCCATTCGGCTCTTATAAGGCCTAATTCAGACCAAACGGGGCTAAAAGTTTATCTTTTGGTCAAACTTACCAATTAGGACTAGAAACAAGGTTAATTGATAGTATTTATAAATAGAAACTATGTAATACCGCTCATGGTTCTTGAAAATCACATTTTCTCCCATTTAGGCCTAATTCTTCTCTTGTAAGGCCTAGTTCAGACCAATCAGGGCTGAAATTTTGACTTTTGGTCAAACTTCCCAATTAATACTAGAAACAAAGTCAATAGGAAGTAATTGTATATAGAAACTATGTATTATTACTTTCGCTCTTGAGAATCACGTTTTCCCCATGTTTGTTCTCTATTCGGCTTTTATATAGCTTAGTTTAGTCCAATTAGGACTGAAAGTTTGGCTTTTGATCAAATTTCTCAATTAAGATTAGAATCAAGGTTAATTGGTAGTATTTATATATAGAAACTATATAATACCCCTCCGACAATTAAAAATCACTTTTTCTCCTCGTTTAGGTCCATTCAGCTTTTATAAGGCCTAATTCAGGCCAATGGGGCTGCAAGTTTGATTTTTTGATCAAACTTGCCAATTAAGACTAGAAGCGACGTTAATTGGTAGTATTTATATATAGAAACTATGTAATACCACCACAGTTTATAAAAATCAAGTTTTCTCCCATTTAGGCCCTGCTCGTCTCTTATAAAGGTAAAGTTCAGACCAATCGGGGCTAAAAATTTGTCTTTTTGCCAAACTTTCAATTAAGACAAGAAATAAAGTTAATTGGTAGTATTTGTATATTGAAACTATGTAACACCAAACTCGACTCTTGAGAACCATATTTTCTCACTGCTTGAGCCCTTATTTTGCTCTTATATGGCCTACTTCAGGCCAATCGGGTATGAAAGTTTGACTTTTGGTCAAATTTCCCAATTAAGACTAGAAACAAGGTAAATTGGTAGTAATTGTACATAGAAACTATGTATTACTACTATCAGCTCTTGAGAACCTCGTTTTCTCCCCTTGTGGGCCCTACTTAACTTTTATAAGGCCTAAGTTCAGGCTAATCAGGCTGAAAGTTTGACTTTTTGTCAAACTTCCCAATTAATACAAGAATCAAGATTAATTGGAAGTAATTGTACATGGAAATTATGTAATGCTACTTTCGACTCTTGGAATCACCTTTTCGCCATGTTTGTTCCCTATTCGGCTCCTATAAATAAGGCCTAGTTTAGGCCAATCTAGACTGAAAGTTTGGCTTTTAGTCAAACTTTCAAATTAAAACTAGAAATAAGTTTAATTAATAGTATTTGTACATGAAAATAATGTAATACTACTCTCGACTTTTGAGAACCAAGTTTTCCAATATTTGTTCCCTATTCGGTTCTTATAAGGCCTTATTGAGGCCAATCGAGGTTGAAAGTTTAGCTTTTAATCAAACTTCCCAATTAAGACTGGAAACAAGGTTAATAGGTGGTATTATACATAGAAACTATGTAATACTCTTCCCAGCTATTAAAAATCATGTTTTCTCCCTGTTTAGGCCCATTCGTCTCTTATAAGGCCTAACTGGTAGTAATTATACATAGAAACTATGTAATACGACTCTCATCTCTTGATAACCACATTTTTCCACGTTTATTATCTTGCTGGCTAATCGGGGCTTGAAGTTTGACTTTTGGTCAAACTTTCAAATTAAAACTAGAAATAAGATTAATTAACAGTATTTGTACATAGAAATTATGTAATATCACTCCCGGCTCTGAGAACCACGTTTTCTCCTGTTTTGGGTATTCGACTTTTATATGGCCTAATTCAGGCTAATTTGGATTGAAAGTTTGACTTTTGGTTAAATTTATTGATTAAGATTAGAAATAAGATTAATTGGTAATATTTGTACATAGAAACAATGTAATATCACTCATGCCTCTTGAAAATCACGTTTCTCCCGTTTTGGCTGATTGAGGCTAAACCTGCACACAAAATACGAAATTATAGAACTTAAGAAAGGAGATGTGCAAGTGCTCAATTCTTCCGCTATAGCAAGTGGCTATGCGGGTCGTGATCCACAAGGAAGGTTTGCGATGGAAGCGTTACAGTTCTTTATTGAAATCTTTTAAGAAAATAAAATGAAGGTTCTTCTTTGTTTTTAGTTATGAAAATGAAAAAGAAAGTTATATTAAAGTTAGAAGAAAATGGAAGATGAAGAAGGTGGAAAATCAGAAAACGATGAAAAGCGACTATGTACAATGAAGTGGAGAAGAAAGAGTTGGAAGATGTGGTGATTTAATTTACAGAAATGAAAAAGAAAAGAAAACAAATATTTACCTTCTTTTCACCAAAAGCTTACCTTGATTTCTTAACTTCAATGTTACCTTGAATTGGAGGCAGTTAGCGCATAGCCCATAAGAGTCGAGTGTTGGTCTCTTCCACATTACATCATCAAGATACGCAAGCATGAAATGATACAGAGAGACTCATAATTCCATCGTCATGAGCTATCGGTGGCACTCGCAAAGGCAAGGCTCTTTCGATGCTTTTAGACTCACTTGGAAGACAGTTGTACCAAAAAGAAAGGTAAAATAAAAAAGAAGTAGAGAACTAAAAAGAACATACAAGGAAATAGCATTGATTTGATTTCATAACAATCGAAGAAAAGAAATAAAACCTTACACCAATTGTCACTTTTAGCTCAAGCTTCAGTCTTGTTCTTTGATGAAAGTTGATCTCCTCAGAATTACATAAAAGAAAACTAAATTACATGAAAAAGAAAAGCAAAAACCTAAACTAAGAAATGAAAAACTAGGCTAAATCCTAATCTGCATTGGCCTCCCTTTTCAGCACAAAGCATGGCCTTTTATAGGGCAAATACCAGTAAGAAGGATCCCGGGGAGATCGGGGGAGCAAACGCTCCCCCTAACTCCCCAACAAAGCCGCAAAAACGCGACCCAAGCCGCGTTTCCGCGGCCAGGGTGTGGCCAGATGGCCACACCCTGTTGGTGGGTCTCTCTGGGAGTTTCTTCTATATTTATCTTTAAGTGGTTTCTTCGTTGGAGTCCTGAATTCTGACGAAATGACCTTGGATTCTTGGCTTTAACCAAACGATTCTGAGAGGATTCTTCTCAACCGGTTTCAACCTCTTGATTTTGCCCTGATTTAGTGTGTGCGAATTAATTCTGATTTAATTCAGTATTCTGGTGGGCTTTTGGGCTTATTTCTCTTCATCTCCTTAAGGATTGGGCCTGCAAATAAATTAAACAATTAATTAAAACAATGCAGGCTTTTATTCTAAAATAAGTATGGAAATATGATACTAAATATGCAATATTAGCGACCAATCATTGGCCCTTTTCGATTTTTTAAGGCCTAGTTTAGTCTAATCGGGGTCAATAGAGGCTGAAAGTTAGACTTTTGGTCAAACTTCCCAATTAAGGCAAGAAGTAGGGTTAATTGATATTATTTATACATAAAAAGCATATAATACTATTCTCGTATCTTGATAACCATGCTTTCTCCCTGTTTAGGCCCTGCTCAGGTTTTATAGGGTCATGTTCAGGCCAATCAGGAAAGAAAGTTTGACTTTTCGTCAAACTTCCCAATTAATACTAGAAACAAGGTTAATTGAAAATTATTGTACATACAAACTATGTAATACTATTTTTGACTCTTGAGAACCACGTTTTCCCTTGTTTGTTCCCTATTCGGCTCTTATAAGGCCTAAATTAATCCAATCGGGGCTGAAATTTGGCTTTTAATCAAACTTCCCAATTAAGACTAGAAACAAGGTTAATTGGTAATACTTATACATAGAAACTATGTAATATCCCTTATGACTCTTAAATATCACGTTTTCTGCTAGTTTAGGCCCATTCGACTCTTATAAGGCCTAATTCAGGCCAATAAGGGCTGAAAATTTGACTTTTGGTCAAACTTACCAATTAAGAATAGAAAAAAGGTTAATTGGGAGTACTTATACATAGAAATTATGTAATACCAATTTTGCTTCTTGAAAATCATGTTTTCTCTCCATTTAGGCCTAATTCATCTCTTATGAGGCCTAATTCAGACCAATAGAGGCTGAAAATTTTACTTTTGGTGAAACTTCCATTTAAGACTAAAAATAAGGTTAATTGGTATATTTGCACATATAAACTATGTTATACCACACTCGGTTCTTGAGAATCACGTTTTCTCCCCCATTTGGGCCCTATTTGGCTCTTATGGCCTACTTTTGGCCAATCGGTGATAAAAGTTTAAATTCTGGCAAACATCCTAATTAAAATTAGAAATAAGGTTAATTGGTAGAAACTATGTAATACTACACCCGGCTCTTGAGAACCACGTTTTCCCCCCTGTGGGCCCTACTCGGCTCTTATAAGGCCTAGTTCAGACCAATCAGGCAGGAAGTTTGACTTTTTGTCAAACTTCCTAATTAATATTAGAAACAAGGTTCATTGGAAGAAATTGTACATAGAAACTAAGTAATACTACTCCCAACTCTTGAGAACCACTCTTTCCCCATGTATATACCCTATTCGGCTCCTATAAGGCCTAGTTTAGACAAATCGGGGCTGAAAGTTTGGCTTTGGGTCAAACTTTCTAATTAAGACTAGAAATTAGTTTAATTAATATTATTTATATATGGAAACTATGTAATACTACTCCCGACTCTTGAGAACCAAGTTTTCCCAATGTTTGTTCTCTATTCGGCTCTTATAAGGCCTTGTTAAGGCCAATCGGAGTTGAAAGGTTGGCTTTTGTTCAAACTTCCCAATTAAGTAGAAATAAGTTTAATTGATAGTATTTGTACATCGAAACTATGTAATACCACTCCCGGCTCTTGAAAATCAATTTTTCTCCCCATTTAGGCCCATTCAGAGGCTTAATTCAGGCTAATTGGGGCTGAAAATTTGACTTTTGATCAAACTTGCCAATTAAGACTAGAAACAAGGTTAATTGGTAGCATTTATTTATAAAAACTATGTAATATCACTCGCTGTTCTTGAAAATCACATTTTCTCTAATTTAGGCCCTATTCGTCTCTTATAAGCCTAACTCAGACCAATCGGGGCTGAAAATTTAACTTTGGTACAAATTTCTAATTAAAACTAAAAATAAGGTTAACTGGTAGTATTTGTACATAAAAACTATGTAATATCACTTTCGACTCTTGAGAGCCACATTTTCTCCCCGTTTGGGCCCTATTTGGCTCTTATATGGCCTTCTTCTAACTAATGGGGATGAAAGTTTGACTTTTGGTCAAACTTTCCAATTAAGACTAGAAATAAGGTTAATTGGTAGTAATTATACATAAAAACTATGAAATAATACTCCCAGCTCTTTAGAACCATGTTTTCTCCCTGTGTGAACCCTATTATGCTCTTATAAGGCCGAGTGCAGGCCAATTTGGCCGAAAGTATGTCTTTTTGCCAAATTTCTCAATTAATACTAGAAATAAGGTTAATTGGAAGCAATTGTATATAAAAACTATGTAATACTACTCTCTACTCTTATTTGTTCCCTATTCTACTCCAATAAGGCCTGGTTTAGGCCAATCGGGGCTTAAAGTTTGGCTTTTGGTCAAAGTTTCCAATTAAGGCTAGAAATTAGTTTATTAATGGTATTAGTAAATGGAAACTGTAATACTACTCCCAACTCTTGGGAACCAAGTTTTCCCTATGTTTGTTCCCTATTCGGCTCCTATAAGGCCTTATTGAGGTCAATCAGGTTGAAAGTTTGGCTTTTGATTTTGCTTCTCAATTAATACTAAAATAAGTTTGAGTGATAGGATTTGTATATTGAAACTATGTAATACCACTCCCAGCTCTTGAAAATCATGTTTTCACCCAGTTTAGGCCCTATTCAGCTCTTATATAGCCTAATTCAGGGCAATCAGGATGAAAGTTTGACTTCTGGTCAAACTTCCTATTTAAGACTAGAAATAAGGTTAATTGGTAGTAATTGTACATAGCAACTACGCAATACTACTCTCATCTCTTGATAATCACATTTTCCCATTTTTATTCTCTATTCGGCTCTTATAAGGTCGAGCCAGGCTAATTGATGATGAAAGTTTGATTTTTGGTCAAACTTCCCATTTAAAACTAGAAATAAAGTTAAATAGTAGTATTTGTACATAGAAACAATGTAATACCACTCTCGGCTCTTGAAAATCACGTTTTCCCCCTGTTTAGGCCTTACTCGGCTCTTATAAGTCATAATTCAGGCCAAATCGGGGTTGAAAGTTTGACTTTTAGTGAAACTTTTCACTTAAGACTAGAAATTAGTTTAATTTATAATATTTTTTACATAGAAACTATGTAATTCCACTCCTGACTCTTGAAAATCATATTTTCTCCTTGTTTGGACCTTATTTAGCACTTATATACTGCCAAGTTCAGGCCAATCAGGGTTGAAAGTTCGACTTTTGTATAAACATCCTAACTTAAACTAGAAATAAGGTTAATTAGTAATGTTTATACATAGAAAATATGTAATAACACTCCCAGCTATTTAGAACAGTTTGTTCTTCCCATTTTAGCCCATTCGGCTCTCATAAGGCCTAATTCAAGACAATGCGTTTGAAAATTTGACTAGTCAAACTTTTCAATAAAAGCTTAAAATAAGGTTAATTGGTAGTATTTGCACATAAAAACTATGTAATATCAGTCTCGGCTCTTGAAAATCACGTTTTTTTCCCGTTTTGGCCCTATTCGGCTCTATCTAATGAGGCTTAGTTTCGGCCAATCTAGGCTTTAAGTTTGATTTTTGGTCAAACTTCCCGATGAAGACTAGAAATAAGGATAATTAATAGTAATTGTACATAGAAACTATGTAATAAAACTCACAGATCTTGAAAACCATATTTTTTTTCTCGTTTCGGCCCTATTGGCTCTTATTATAGGGCCTAGTTCAGGTCAATCAGGGCTGATTTTTGGTCAAACTTTCAAATTAAGACTATAAATAAGGTTA
The DNA here is from genome assembly GCA_038442645.1 of Agave tequilana. Lineage (NCBI taxonomy): Eukaryota > Viridiplantae > Streptophyta > Magnoliopsida > Asparagales > Asparagaceae > Agave > Agave tequilana. The sequence goes on along the minus strand of JAVJIF010002510.1, from coordinate 96,465 downwards.
ATTGATAGTATTAGTATACAGAACTATGTAACACCACTCTTGGATCATGAGAATCACGTTTTCTACCTGTTTGGGCCCCATTCGGCCCTGATATGGCCTAGTTCAGTCCAACCAGGGGTGAAAGTTTGACTTTTGGTCAAACTTCCCAATTAAGACTAGAAACAAGGTAAATTTATAATAATTATACGTACAACTATATAATCTACTCCTAGCACATGAAAATCACGTTTTCCCCGTGCTTGTTCCCTATTCGACTCTTATAAGGCCTAGTTCTGGCCAATTAGGGCTGAAAGCTTGGCTTTGGGTCAAACTTCCCAATAAAGACTATAAATAAGGGTAATTAGTATTATTTGTATATAGAAACTATGTAATAACATTCCCGGCCAATGAAAATCACGTTTTCTCCCGTTTTAGGCCCTATTCGACTCTTATAAGGCCTAGTTCAGGCCAATCAAGGCCGAAAGTTTGGCTTTTAGTCAAACTCTCTAATTAAGATTAAAAAAAAGATTAATTAGTAGTAATCGTATATATAAACTATGTAATACTACTTTTGGCTCTTGAGAACCACGTTTTCATATGTTTGTTCCCTTTTTGGCTCTTATAAGTCCTAGTTTAATTAATCAGGGCTGAAAGTTTAATTTTTGACCAAACTTCCCAATTAAGACAAGAAATAAGATTAATTGATAGTATATATATATATAAATTATGCAATATCACTCTCGTCTCTTAAGAACCATGTTTTCTCCCCGTTTGGGCCCTATTCGGCTCTAATATAGCCTAATTCAGGATAATTGGGGATAAAAGTTTGACTTTTGGTCAAACTTCTCAATTAAGAGTAGAAATATGTTTAATTGATAGTATTTGTACATAAAAACTATATAATACTACTCCTCACTCTTGAGAATCATGTTTTCCTCATATTTGTTCATTATTTGGCTCTTATAAGGTCTAGTTGAAACTAATCAGGGCTAAAAGTTTTGCTTTTGATCAAACTTTCCGATTAAGAATAGAAACAAGTTTAATTGATAGTATTTTTATGTAGAAACTAGGTAATACCACTTCTGCCTCTTGAAAATCACGTTTTCCCCCATTTAGGCCCTATTCGGGCTCTTATATGGCCTAGTTCAGGCAAATCGGGGATGAAAGTTTGACTTTTTGTCAAACTTCTTAATTTAGACTAGAAATAAAGTTAATTGGTAGTAATTGTACATAGAAATTACGTAATACTACTCCCGGCTCTTGAGCACCACGTTTCTCCCTATTTGGATCCTACTCGGTTCTTATAAGGCATAGTTTAGTCCATCGGGGCTGAAAGTTTGGCTTTTGTTCAAACATTCAAATTATGACCAGAAACAAGATTAATTAGTATTAATTGTACATAGAAACTATGCAATACTACTCTCTGCTCTTGAAAATCACATTTTCCCTATGTTTATTCCCTATTCTTCTCTTATAAGGCCTAGTGCAGACCTATCAGGGCTAAAAGTTTGACTTTTGATTTAACTTTTTAATTATAACTAGAAATAAGGTTAATTGGCAGTAATTATATATAGAAACTATCTAATACGACTCTCGGCTGTTAAGAACCAAGTTTTCTCCCGTTTGGACTATACTCGCCTCTTATAAGGCCTAGTTTAGGGCAATGAGGGCCGAAAGTTTGGCTTTTGGTCAAACTTCTCGATTAAGACTTAAAGCATTTTTAATTAGTAGTAATACCACATAAAAACTATGTAATACTACTATCGACTCTTGAAAATCACGTTTTTCTCATGTTTATTCTCTTCGGCTCTTATAAGGCCTAGGTCAGGCCAGTTGGCGCTGAAAGTTTGATTTTTGGATAAATTTCCTAATTAAGACTAGAAATAAGATTAATTGGTAGTATTTGTATATAGAAACTATGTAATACTACTCCCGGCTCTTGAGAACCACATTTTCTACCCGTTTGGACCCTAATTCAGCTCTTATATGCCCTAGTTCAGCCAACTCGAGGATAAAAGTTTGACTTTTAGTCAAAATTTTCAATTAAGATTAGAAACAAGGTTAATTTGTAGTAATTGCACAAGAAAGTATGTAATACCATTCTCAGCTCTTAAAAATCACGTTTTCTCCCCGTTTAGGCCATATTCAACTCTATAAGGCTTAATTTAGGCCAATCGGGGCTGAAAGTTTGACTTTTTATCAAACTTTCTAATTAAAATTAGAAACATGATTAATTGGTAGTATTTATACATAGAAACTATATGATACCACTCACGACTCTTGAAAACCGTGTTTTCTCCCCTTTTAGGCCCTATTAGGCTCTTATAAGGCCTCGTTTAAAGATAAACTCCCCAATTAAGACTAGAAATAAGGTTAAGAGGTAGCATTTATGCATAGAAAAAATATAATACCACTTTCGGCTCTTGATAACCACATTTTCTCCTTATTTGGGCCATATTTGTCTCTTATATGGCCTAGTTCAGGCCAACCAGGAATGAACGTTTGAGTTTTCGATAAACTTCTCAATTAAGATTAGAAATAAGGTTAATTGGTAGTAATTGTTCCTAGAAACTATGCATTACTACTCCCAGCTCTTGAGAATGACGTTGTCTCCATGTTTTTTCCCTATTCGGCTCTTATAAGGCCTAGTTTTGTCCAATTGGGACTGAAAGTTTGCTTTTTGATCAAACTTCTCAATTAAGCCTAGAAACAGGGTTAATTGGTAGTATTTATATATAGAAACTATGTAATATCCCTTTCGGCTCTTAAAAATCAGGTTTTCCCTCCGTTTAGGCCTATTCGACTCTTATAAGGCCTAATTCAGGTCAATGGGGCTGAAAGTTAGACTTTTGGTTAAACTTGCCAATTAAAACTAGAAATAAGGATATTGGTAGTATTTATATATTGAACTATGAAATACCACTTTCGGTTCTTGAAAATCACGTTTTCTCTCCATTTAAGCCCTATTCGTCTCCTATAAGGCCTAGTTAAGACCAATCGGGGCTGAAAATTTGACTTTTGGTCAAACTTTCAATTAAGATTAAAAATAAGATAAATTGATAGTATTTATACATAGAAACTATGTAATACCACTCTCAGCTCTTGAGAGCCATATTTTCTCCCCGTTTGAGCCTGATTTGGCTCTTATATGGCCTACTTTAGGCCAATCGGGGATGAAAGTTTGACTTTTTCTCAAACTTTCTAATTAAGACTAGAAATAAGGTTAATTGGTAGTAATTGTATATAGAAATTATGGTAATACTATGCCCGACTCTTGAGAACAACATTTTCTCCCCATGTGCAGGCCCTAGTCGTCTCTTACAAGGCCTAGTTCAGGCCAATTGCTGAAAGTTTAGCATTTTGTCAAACTTCCCAACTAATACTAGACAAAATTAATTGGAAGTTATTGTAGATCAAAATTATGTAATACTACTCTCTAATCTTGAGAACCACTTTTTCTCCAAGTTTGTTCCCTATTCGACTCCTATAAGGCTTACTTTAGGCCAATCAGGGTTGAAAGTTTGTCTTTTGGTCAAATTTTCAATTAAGACTAGAAATAAGTTTAATTAATAGTATTTGCACATGAAAACTATATAATATTACTCCTGAGAGAACCAAGTTTTCCCCACGTTTGTTCCTAATTCGGGTCTTATAAGGCCTTGTTGAGGCTAATCTGGATAGAAAGTTTGGCTTTTGAACAAACTTTCTAATTAAGACTAGAAACAAGATTAATTGGTAGTAGTTGCAAATAAAAACTATGTAATACTACTTCTGGCCACGTTTTCTCCTCGTGTTGGGCCCTATTCAGCTCTTAATAAGGCTTAGTTTAGGCCAATCAGGCTGAAAGTTTGACTTTTTATCAAACTCCCAATTAATACTAGAAACATGGTTAATTGAAAGTAATTGTACATAGAAATTATATAATACTATTCTCTACTCTTGAGAACCACTTTTTCTCCATATTTGTTCCCAATACGGCTCCTATAAGGCCTGGTTTGGCTAATCGAGGTTGAAAATTTGGCTTTTGGTCAATATTCCAATTAAGACTAGAAATAAGTCTAATTAATAGTATTTGTATATGAAAACTATGTAAAACTACTCCTGATTCTTGGGAACCAAGTTTTCCCCATGTATGTTCCCAATTTGGCTCTTATAAGGCCTTGTTGATGCCAATCGGAGTTGTAAGTTTGGCTTTGGATCAAACTTCCTAATTAAGACTAGAAATAAGTTTAATTTATAGTATTTGTACATCAAAACTATGTAATACCACTCTCGGCTCTTGAAAATCACGTTTTCTCCCTATTTAGGCCCTATTGACCTTTATAATGCCCAGTTCCAGCCAAATCGGGGCTGAAAGTTTGACTTTTCGTCAAACCTTTCAATTAAAAATAAAAATAAGTTTAGTTGAGATAGTATTTATACATAGAAACTATGTAAGACCACTCCTGGCTATTGAATATCACATTTTCTCCCTGTTTCTGCCTTATTCGGCTCTTATATGGCCTAGTTCTGGCCAATCATTGCTGAAAGTTTTAACTTTGGTCAACCTTTCCAATTAAGACTAGAAATAAGTTTAGTTGATAGTATTTATCATAAAAACAATGTTATACAACTCCTGCCTCTTGAAAATCACTATTTTCCCGTTTTGCCCTATTCAGCTCCTATATGGCCTAGGTCAGGCCAATCGGGAATGAAAGTTTGAATTTTTAGTCAAACTTCCTAATTAAGACTAGTAATAAGGTTAATTGGTAGTAAGTATGCATAGTAACTATGTAATACTTCTTCCGGCTCTTGAGAGCTACATTTTCTCCCTGTTTGGGCCCTACTCAGCACTTATAAGGCCTAACTCAGGCCAATTAAGGCTGAAAGTTTGGCTTTTGGTTAAACTTTCTAATTAAGACTTAAAATAATGTTTAAAGCAGTAATTGTACATAGAAACTTTGTAATACAACTTTTGTCTCTTGAATACTATGTTTTTCTCATGTTTATTTCTTATTCGGCTCTTATATGGCCTAGTTCAGGTCAATTGGGGCTGATGTTTGAATTTCAGTCAAACTTCTCGATTAAGACTAGAAAAAAGTTAATTAGTAGTATTTGTACTTTGAAATTATTTTATACAACTCTCGGCTCTTGAGAACTATGTTTTCTCCCCAATTGGGACCTATTCGGGTCTTATATGGCCAGTTTAGGCCAATCGAGGATAAAATTTTGACTTTTGGTTAAACTTTCCAAGTACAACAAGAAACATGGTTAACTGGTAGTTGTTGTACATAGAAACAATGTAATATCACTCATGACCCTTGAAAACTACATTTAGGCCCTATTCGGCACTTTATAAGGCCTAATTAAGGCCAATCGGCCCTGAAATTTTGACAATTGATAAAATTTCTCAATTAAGACTAGAAATAAAATTAATTAGTTTTATTTGTATATAAAAACTAAGTATTACCATTCCTGGCTCTTGAGAACCACATTTTCTCCCTGTTGGGCCCTTTTTGACACTTATATGTCCTTGTTCAGGCCCAATCGGGGATGAAAGTTTGACTTTTGGTCAAACTTTCTAATTAAGACTAGAAACAAGGTTAATTCGTAGTAATTGTACATGGAAACTATGTAATACTACCCTGGCTCTTGAGAACCACGTTTTCTCCATGTTTGGTCCCTACTCGACTTTTCCAACACCTGGTTCAGGCCAATCGGACCGAAAGTTTGACTTTTGGTCAAATTTCCCAATTAATACTAGGAACAAGGTAAATTGAATGTAATTGTACATAGAAAAAAATATAATACTACTCTCAGATCTTGAGAACCATGTTTTCCCGATGTTTTTCCCAATTCGGCACTTATAAGGCCTAGTTTAGTCCAATCGGGATTGAAAGTTTGGCGTTTGGTCAAATTTTAAAATTAAGATTAAGAATAAGTTTAATAGATAATATTTGTACATCGAAACTATGCAATATCATTCTCGGCTCTTAAAAATCACGTTTCTCACCATTTATGCCATATTATAAGGCATAATTCAGGCCAATCGGGGCTGAAAGTCTGACTTTTGGTCAAACTTTCTATTTAAGACTAGAACAAGGTTAATTGGTAGTACTTATACATAGAAACTATATAATACTCCATGACTCTTGAAAACTTCATTTTCTCCCCTTTTATGCTCTATTCGGCTCTTATAAGGCCTAGTTCAAACTAATCAGGGTTAAGAGTTTGACTTTTGGTCAAACTCCCTAATTAAGGCTTGAAATACGGTTAACTGGTAGCATTTGTGCATAGAAACAATATAATACCACTCTTGGCTATTGAAAACCACATTTTTTCCCTGTTTTGCCCTATTTGGCTCTTATATGCCCTAGTTCAGGCCAATCAGAAATGAATGTTTAACTTTTCGTCAAACTTCCCAATTAAGACTAGAAACAAGGTTAATTGATAGTAATTGTTTATAGAAACTACATAATACTAATCACGGTACTTGAGCACTATGTTTTCTCCCAGTTTGGCCCTACTCAGCTCTTATAAGGCCAAGTTCAGCCAATCAGAGCTGAAAATTTGACTTTTTATCAAACTTCCCAATTAATACTAGAAATAAAGTTAATTGGGGGTAATTGTATATAGAACTACGTAATACAACTCTCAACTCTTGAGAACCACATTTTCCCTATGTTTGTTCCTTATTCGGCCCCAATAAGACCTAGTTTACGCCAAAAAGGATGAAAGTTTGGCTTTGAATCAAACATTCCAATTAAGATTAGAAATAAGTTTAACCGATAGTATTGTACATAAAAACTATATAATACTACTGTCCACTCTTAAGAACCACTTTTTCTCTATGTTTGTTCCCTATTCGACTCTAATATGGTCTAGTTCAGGCCGATAGGAGCTGAAAGTTTGACTTTTTGTCAAACTTCCAGATTAAGACCCAAAATAAGGTTAATTAGTAGTGATTGTACATAAAAACTTTGTAATACTACTCCCGGCTCTTGAAAATCACATTTTCCCCATATTTGTTCCCTATTTGGCTCTTATAAGGCTTAGTTAGGCCAGTCGGGGCTGAAAGTTTGGCTTTTGGTGAAACTTCCTAATTAAGACTAGAAATAAGTTTAATTAATAGTATTCGTACATATAAACTATGTATTACCGTTCTCGGCTATTGAAAATCATGTTTTCTTCTCGTTTGGGCCCTATTCGGCTCTTATAAGGTTAATTCAAGCCAAATCGAGGCCAAAAGCTTTGGTCAAAATTTTCAACTAAGACTAATAAGTTTAATTGATAGTATTTGTGCATATAAACTATGTAATACCACTCCTGACTCTTGAAAATCACGTTTTCAACCCGTTTATGCCCTATTAGCTCTTATATGGCCTAGTTCAGGCTAAATGGGGATAAAAGTTTGACATTTAGTTAAACTCCTAATTAAGGCTAGAAATGAGGTTAATTGGTAGCAGTTGTATTTAGAAAATTTGTAATACCACTCCCGGCTTTTAAGAACCATATTTTCTTCCCGTTTGGCCCCCTGTTTGGCTCTTATGTGCTCTAATTTTGGCCAATGGGGGATGAAAGTTTGACTTTTAGTCAAACTTCCCAATTAAGACTATAGAAACACTGTTAATTTATATTAATTGCACAAAGAAACTATGTGAGACTATTCTCAACTTTTGATAACGATATTTTCTCCCCATTTAAGCCCTAACTCGACTCTTATAAGGCCTAGTTCAGGCCAATTAAGGCCGAAAGTTTGACTTTTAGTCAAACTTCATAATTAATAATAGACTCAAGGTTAATTAGAAGTAATTAACTATGGAAACTATAAAAACTACTCTCGACTCATGAGAACCAGGTTTTTCCCATGTTTTTTCCCTATTTGGATCTTATGAGGCTTAATTTAGGCCAATCGGGGCTGAAAGTTTGGCTTTTGGTGAAACTTTCTAATTAAGATTTGAAATAATCTTAATTGATAGTATGTGTACATAGAAACAATATAATACGACTCTCAGTTTTTAAAAATCACATTTTTCCCGCCATTTAGGCCTTACTGGTCTCTAATAAGGCATAGAGTTCAGGTCAAATCGGGGTAGAAAGTTTGACTTTTAGTAAAACTTTCTAATTAAGATTAGAAATAAATTTAATTGATAGTACTTTTTACATAGAAACTATGTAATTCCACTCCTGGCTCTTGAAAATCATATTTTCTCCTTATTTGGAACTTATTTAGCTCTTATATACTGCCAAGTTCAGGCCAATAAGGGTTGAAAGTTTGACTTTGGTACAAACATCCTTGTTAAGACTAGAAATAAGGTTAATTAGTAAAATATATACATAGAAACTATGTAACACAACTCCCGGCTATTGAGAACAGTTTTTTCTTCCCATTTTGGCCCATTCGGCTCTTATAAGGCCTAATTTAAGACAATCGCGGCTGAAAGTTTGACTTTTTCTCAAACTTCTCAATGAAGACTCGAAATAAGGTTAATTGGTAGTATTTGCATATAGAAACTATGTAACACCAGCCTCGGCTCTTGAAAATCACGTTTTTACCCCGTTGTGGCCCTATTCGGCTCTTATGAGGCTTAGTTTCAGGCCAATATGGGCTTTAAGTTTGACTTTTGGTCAAACTTCCCTATTAATACTAGAAATAAGGATAATTAATAGTAATTGTATATAAAAACTATGTAATAAAACTCACGGCTTTTGAAAACCATATTTTCTTCTCGTTTCGGCCCTATTCGGCCCTTATTATAAGGTCTAGTTCAGGTCAATTGGGGCTGATTTTTGGTCAAACTTTCAAATTAAGACTATAATAAGGTTAATTGATAGTATTAGTATATAGAAACTATGTAATACCACTCTCGGATCATGAGAATCACGTTTTCTACCTGTTTGGGCCCTATTCGGCCTTGATATGGCCTAGTTTCAGGCTAATCAAGGGTGTAAGTTTGAATTTTGGTCAAACTTCCCAATAAAGGCTAGAAACGAGACAAATTTATAGTAATTATACGTATAACTATATAATACTACTCCTGGCATATAAAAATCACGTTTTCCTCGTGTTTGTTCCCTATCCGGCTCTTATAAGGCCTAATTCAGGCCAATTGGGCCTAAAAGTTTGGCTTTTGGTCAAACTTCCCAATAAAGATTAGAAATAAGGTTAATTGGTATTATTTGTTTAAAAAACTATGTAATACCACACTCGGCCAATGAAAATCACGTTTTCTCCATTTTTAGGTCATATTCGGCTCTTATAAGGCCAAGTTCAGGCCAATCAAGGCCGAAAGTTTAGTTTTTGGTCAAACTTCCCAATTAAGGCTAAAACAAAATCGTATATATAAGCTATGTAATTCTACTCTTGGCTCTTTAGAACCGCATTTTTCATAAGTTTGTTCCCTATTTGGCTCTTATAAGTCCTAGTTGAGTCCATCGAGGCTGAAAGTTTGATTTTTGATCAAACTTCCGAATTAAGATAAGAAATATGGTTAATTGGTAGTATTTATACATAGAAATTATACAATATCACTCTCGGCTCTTAAGAACATTGTTTTCTCCCCGTTTGGTCCCTATTCGGCTCTAATATGGCCTAGGTCAGGATAATCGGGGATGAAAGTTTGAGCTTTGATCAAACTTCTTAATTAAGAGTAGAAATATGTTTAATTGATAGTATTTGTACATAAAAACTATAAAATACTACTCTTCGCTCTTGAGAATCATGTTTTCCTCATATTGGTTTAATATTTGGCTCTTATAAGGTCTAGTTTAGGATAAGCAGGGCTAAAAGTTTGGCTTTTGGTCAAACTTCCCGATAAAGAATAGAAATAAGTTTAATTGATAGTATTTTTATGTAGAAACTAGGTAATACCACTTCTGGCAATTGAAAATCACGTTTTTCCCCCATTTAAGCCCTATTCGGCTCTGATATGGCCTAGTTCAGACAAATCGGGGATGAAAGTTTGACTTTTAGTCAAACTTCTTAATTTAAACTAGAAACAAAATTAATTGGTAGTAATTATACATAGATATTATGTAATAATACTCCCGGCTCTTGAGAACTACGTTTTCTCCCATTTGGGTCCTATCGGTTCTAATAAGACATAGTTCAGGCCAATCGGGACCAAAAGTTTAGCTTTTGGTCAAACTTCCAAATTAAGACCAGAAACAAGATTAATTATTATTAATTATATATATAAACTATGCAATACTACTCTCTGCACTTGAAAATCATGTTTTTCTCATGTTTATTCCCTATTCGGCTCTTATAAGGCCTAGTGCAGGCCTATCGGGGCTAAAAGTTTGACTTTTGATATAACCTTCTAATTATAACTAGAAATAAGGTTAATTGGTAGTAATTATATATAAAACTATGTAATACCAGTCCAGGCACCTTAGAACCACGGTTTCTCCCATTTGGACCATACTCGTCTTTTATAAGGCCCAGTTCCAGGCCATGAGGGCCAAAAGTTTGGCTTTTGGTCAAACTTTCCGATTAAGACTTGAAACATGGTAAATTAGTAGTAATACCATATAGAAACTATGTAATACTACTCTCGACTCCTGAAAATCACGTTTCCCCCCTGTTTATTCCCTTCAGCTCTTATAAGGCCTAGTTCAGGCCAATTGGCGCTGAAAGTTTGACTTTTGGATAAACTTTCTAATTAAGACTAGAAATAAGATTAATTGATAGTATTTGTATATAAAAACTATTCTCGGCTTTTGAAAACCACATTTTCTCCTCATTTGGGCTCTATTTGGCTCTTATATGGCCTAGTTCAGGCCAATCGGGAATGAATAGAAACAAGGTTAATTGGAAGTAATTTTTCATAGAAACTATGTAATACTAATCTCAGCTCTTGAGAATCACGTTTTCCTCATGTTTGTTCCTTATTCGGCGCCAATAAGACCTAGTTTAGGCCAAAAGGGCTGAATGTTTGGCTTTGGATCAAGCTTTCCAATTAAGACTAGAAATAAGTTTAACTGATAATATTTGTACATAAAAACTATATAATACTACTCTCGACTCTTGAGAACCACTTTTCCTTATATTTGTTCCCTATTCGACTCTAATATGGACTAGTTCAGGCAAATCGGGGCTGAAAAATTGACTTTTGATCAAACTTCTAGATTAAGACCTGAAACAGGGTTAATTAGTAGTAACTGTATATAGAAACTTTGTAATACTACTCTCAGCTCTTGAAAATCACATTTTTCCCATATTTGTTCCCTATTTGGCTCTTATAAGGCTTAATTTAGGCCAATCGGGCTGAAAGTTTGGCTTATGGTGAAACTTTCCAATTAAGACTATAAATAAGTTTAATTGATAGTATTCGTATATATGAACTATGTATTACCACTCTCGGCTATTGAAAATCACATTTTCTTCTCGTTTGGGCCCTGTTCGGTTCTTATAAGGCTAATTCAAGCCAAATCGTGACCAAAAGCTTTGATCAAAATTATCAATTAAGATTAGAAATAAGTTTAATTGATATAGTATTTGTACATAGAAACTATGTAATACCACTTCTGACTCTTGAAAATCATGTTTTCACCCCGTTTATGCCCTATTTGGCTCTTATGTGGCCTAGTTCAGGCCAAACGGGGAAGAAAGTTTGCATTTGGTTTAATTCCTAATTAAGATTAAAAATAAAGTTAATTGGTTGTAGTTATATATAAAAACTTTGTAATACCACTCTCGGCTTTTGAGAATCACATTTTCTTCCTATTTGGGCCCTATTCGGCTCTTATGTGCCCTAGTTCCGGCTAATCGAGGATGAAAGTTTGACTTTTAGTCAAACTTCCCAATTAAGACTATAGGAACAAAGTTAATTTATAATAATTGCTCAAAGAAACTATGTGAGACTATTCCTAGCTTTAGATAACAACATTTTCTCCCCATTTAAGCCCTAACTCGGCAATTATAAGGCCTAGTTCGGGCCAATTAAGGTTGAAAGTTTGACTTTTAGTCAAACTTCATAATTAATAATAGAAACAAGATTAATTGGAAGTAATTATACATAGAAACTATAAAAACTACTCCTGACTCTTGAAAACCACGTTTTCCCCATGTTTTTTCCTTATTTGGATCTTATAAGGCTTAGTTTAGGCCAATCGGGGCTGAAAGTTTGGCTTTTGATGAAACTTCCAAATTAAGACTTGAAATAAGCTTAATTGATAGTATTTGTACATAGAAACAAAGTAATATCACTCCCAGCTCTTGAAAATCATGTTCCCCCCCCCATTTAGGCCTTATTCGGCTCTTATAAGGCATAGTTCAGGCCAAATCGAGGTTGAAAGTTTGACTTTTAGTGAAACTTTTCAATTAAGACTAGAAATAAGTTTAATTGATTGTATTTTTTACATAGAAACTATGTAATTCCACTACTGGCTCTTGAAAATCATATTTTCTCCTTGTTTGGACCTTATTTGGCTCTTATATACTACGAAGTTCAGGCCAATCAGGGTTAAAAGTTTGTCTTTTGTACAAACATCCTAATTAGGACTAGATATAAAGTTAATTAGTAATGTTTATATATAGAAACTATGTAATACCACTCCCGGCTATTGAGAACAGTTTGTTCTTCCCATTTTGGACCATTCGGCTCTTGTAAGGCCTAATTCAAGACAATCGCGGCTGAAAGTTAAAAGTTTGACTTTTGGTCAAACTTCTTAATGAAGACTCGAAATAAGATTAATTGGTAGTATTTGTACATAGAAACTATGTAATACCACTCTTGGCTCTTGAAAATCACGTTTTGTTTCCCGTTTTAGCCCTATTCGGTTCTTATGAGGCTTAGTTTCAGGCCAATCTAGGCTTTAAGTTTGACTTTTAGTCAAACTTCCTAATAAAGGCTAGAACTAAGGATAAATAATAGTAATTGTATTTAGAAACTGTGTAATAAAACTCACAGCTCTTGAAAACCACATTTTCTTCGCGTTTCAGCCCTATTCGGCTCTTATTATAGGCCTAGTTCTAGTCAATCAGGGCTGATTTTGGTCAAACTTTCAAATTAAGACTATAAATAAGGTTAATTGATAGTATTAGTATATAGAAACTATGTAACACCACTCTCGGATCCTGAGAACCACGTTTTCTACCTATTTGGGCCCTACTCGGCCTTGATATGGCCTAGTTCAAGCCAGTTGGGGGTGAAAGTTTGACTTTTAGTCAAACTTTTCAATTAATACTTGAAACAAGGTAAATTTATAGTAATTGTACGTACAACTATATAATACTACTCCTGGCACATGAAAATCCCGTTTCCCCCGTGTTTGTTCCCTATTCGGTTCTTATAAAACCTAGTTCAGGCCAATTGGGTTGAAAGTTTTGCTTTTGGTCAAACTTTCCCAATAAAGACTAGAAATAAGGGTAATTGGTATTATTTGTATATAGAAACTATGTAATACCACTCCTGGCCAATGAAAATCACGCTTTCTCCCCTTTTAGGCCCTATTCGGCTCTTATAAGGCCTAGTTCAGGCCAATCAAGGCCGAAAGTTTGGCTTTTGATTAAACTTCCCAATTAATACTAAAAATAAGTTTAATTAGTAGTAATCGTATATATAAACTATGTAATTCTACTCTTGGCTCTTGAGAACCATGTTTTTCACATGTTTGTTTCCTATTCGGCTCTTATAAGTGTTAGTTTAGTCCATCAGGGCTGAAAGTTTGATTTTTAATCAAACTTCCCAATTAAGACAAGAAATAAGCTTAATTGGTAGTATTTATACATAGAAATTATGCAATATTACTCTTGGCTCTTAAGAACCATGTTTTCTCTCCGTTTGGGCCTTATTTGGCTCTTATATGGCCCAGTTCAGAATAATCAGAGATGAAAGTTTGACTTTTGGTCAAACTTCTCAATTAAGAGTAGAAATATGTTTAATTGATAGTATTTATAAATAAAAACTATGTAATACTACTCCTCACTCTTGAGAATCACGTTTTCCGCATATTTGTACATTATTCGCTCTTATAAGGTCTAGTTTAGGCTAATCGGGGCTAAAGGTTTGGCTTTTGGTCAAACTTCCAGATTAAGAATAGAAATAATTTTAATTGATAGTATTTTTACATAGAACTAGGTAATACCACCTCTTGAAAATAACATTTTCCCGTTTATGCCTTATTCGACTCTTATATGGCCTAATTCAGGGAAATCGGGGATGAAAGTTTGACTTTTGGTCAAACTTCTTAATTTAGACTAGAAACAAAGTTAATAGGTAGTAATTGTACATAGAACTATGTAATTCTACTCTTGGCTCTTGAGAACCATGCTTTCTCCCCATTTGGGTCCTACTCGGGTCTAATAAGGCATAGTTATCTAATCAGGGCGAAAGTTTGACTTTTGGTCAAACTTCTAAATTAAGACAAAAGACATGGATAATTAGTATTAATTGTACATAAAAACTATGTAATACTACTCTCTGCTCTTGAAAATTACGTTTTCCCTATGTTTATTCCCTATTCAGCTCTTATAAAGCCTAGTGCAGGCCTATCAGGGTTAAAAGTTTGAATTTTGATTTAACTTTCTGATTATGACTAGAAAGTTAATTGATAGTAATTATATATAGAAACTATGTGATACCACTCCTGGCACTTAAGAACCACGTTTTCTCCCGTTTGGACCATGCTCGCCTCTTATAAGGCCTAGTTCAGGCCAATGAGAGCCGAAAGTTTGATTTTTTTTGTCAAACTTCTTGATTAAGACTTGAAACATGGTTAATTAGTAGTAATACCATATAGAAACTATGTAATACTATTCTCGACTCTTGAAAATCATATTTCCCTATGTTTATTCCCTTCGGCTCTTATAAGGCCTAGTTCAGGCCAATTGGTGCTGAAAGTTTGACTTTTGGATAAACTTCCTAATTAAGATTAGAAATAAGATTAATTGGTAGTATTTATATATAGAAACTATATAATACCACTCCCGGCTCTTAAGAACCACATTTTCTTCCTGTTTGGGCCATAATTTAGCTCTTATGTGCCTTAGTTCAGCCTACTCGGGGATAGAAGTTTGACTTTTGGTCAAAATTCTCCATTAAGATTAGAAACAAGATTAATTTGTAGTAATTGCATAAATAAACTATGTAATACTAGTAACTCTCGGCTCTTGAGAATACCATTTTCTCCCCGTTTAGGCCCTAACTCAGCTATTATGAGGCCTATTTAGGCCAATGAAGGCCAAAATTTTGACTTTTGGTCAAACTTGGCAATTAATAATAGAAACAAGGTTAATTAAAAGTAATTCCATATTCGGCTCTTCGGTACTTATAAGGCCAAATTCAACCAATCGGAATTGAAAGTTTGACTTTTGATCAAACTTCCTAATTAAGACTAGAATAAGATTAATCGGCACTATTTAGATATAGAAACTATGTAATACTATCTCGGCTCTTGAAAACTATGTTTTCTCCCTATTTAGGCCTTATTTGGCTCTTATAAGGTCTAGTTTAAGCCAATCGGGGCAGAAACTTTAATTTTTGGTCAAACATCCCAATTAAAACTAGAAAGTAGGTTAATCGGTAGTATTTGTACATAGAAACTATGTAATACTACTCCCGACTCTTGATAACCACTTTTACTCCCCGTTTGGACCCAAATTTAGCTCTTATATGGCCAATTTAGGCCAATCTGGCCTGAAAGTTTGACTTTTGGTCAAATTTCTCAATTAATACTAGAAATAAGGTTAATTGGATGTAATTGTACATAGAAAAAATATAATACCACTCCTGGATCTTGAGGACCACATTTTCCCCATAGTTTTCCCTATTCGGCTCTTATAAGGTCTAGTTTAGTCCAATCGGGATTAAAAGTTTGGCATTTGATCAAACTTCAAAATTAAGATTAGAAATAAGTTTAATAGATAATATTTGTACATCAAAACTATGCAATAACAATCCCGGCTCTTAAAAATCACGTTTTCTCCCTAGCTAGGCCATATTCAACTCTTATAAGGCCTAATTCAGGTCAATCGGGGCTGAAAGTTTGACTTTTGGTCAAACTTTCTAATTGAGACTAGAAACAAGGTTTATTAGTAGTATTTATACATAGGAACTATATAGTACCACTCACGGCTCATGAAAATTATATTTTCTCCCCTTTTAGGTCCTATTCGGCTCTTATAAGGCCTAGCTCAAATCAATCAGGGCTGAGAGTTTGACTATTAGTCAAACTCCCCAATAAATGCTAGAAATAAGGTTAACTGGTAGCATTTGTGTATAGAAACAATATAATACTACTCCCGGCTCTTGAAAATCACATTTTCTCCCCTTTTGAGCCCTATTTGGCTCTTATATGGCCTAGTTCAGGCCAATCGGGGAATGTACGTTTGACTTTTGGTAAAAATTTCCAATTAAGACTAGAAACAAGGTTAATTTGTAGAAATTGTTCATAAAAACTATGTAATACTAATCTCGGCCCTTGAGCACCATGTTTTCTCCCCTTTTGGCCCGACTCAGCTCTTAAAAGGTCTAGTTTGGGCCAATCAGGGCTGAAAATTTGACTTTTTGTCAAACTTCTCAAGTAATACTAGAAACAAAGTTAATTAGAGGTAATTGTACATAGAGCCTATGTAATACAACTCTTAACTCTTGAGAATCACGTTTTCCCCATGTTTGTTCCTTATTCGGCTCCAATAAGACCTATTTTAGGCTAAAAGGTTTGAAAGTTTGGCTTTGGGTCAAACTTTCCAATTAAGACTAGAAATAAGTTTAACTGATTGTATTTGTACATAAAAACTATATAATACTACTCTCGACTCTTGAGAACCACATTTTCCCTATATTTGTTCCCTATTCGACTCTCAGATGGTCTAATTCAAGCCAATCGGGGCTGAAAGTTTGACTTTTGGTCAAATTTCCAGATTAAGATCCAAAACAAGGTTAATTAGTAGTAATGTACATAGAAACTTTTTAATATTATTCCTGGCTCTAGAAAATCTCATTTTCCCCACGTTTATTCTCTATTTGGCTCTTATAAGGCTTATTAGGCCAATGGGGCTGAAAGTTTGGCTTTTGGTGAAACTTCTCAATTAAGACTTGAAATAAGTTTAATTCATAGTATTTGTACATAGAAACTATGTAATACCACTCCCGACTCTTGAAAATCACATTTTCACCCTGTTTAGGCCCTATTTGGCTCTTATATGGCCTAGTTCAGACCAATCGAGGATGAAAGTTTAACTTTTTGTTAAACTCCTAATTAATTAAGACTAGAAATAAGGTTAATTGGTAGTATTTGTACATAGAAACTATGTAAAACCACTCCCAGCTCTTGAGAACCATATTTTCTTCCCGTTGAGCCCTATTCTGCTCTTATGTGCCCTAGTTCCGGCCAATCGGGGATGAAAATTTAAATTTTAGTTAAACTTTCCAATTAAGACTATAGAAACGCAGTTAGTTTGTAGTAATTGCACAAAGAAATTATGTGAGACTATTCTCGGTTTTTGATAACAATGTTTTCTCCCCGTTTAAGCCCTAACTCGGCTCTTATAAGGCATAGTTCAGGCCAATTAAGGTTGAAAGTTTGACTTTTAGTCAAACTTCGCAACTAATAATAGAAATAAGGTTAATTGGAAGTAATTGTACATAGAGACTATAAAAACTACTACCAACTCTTGAGAACCACGTTTTCACCATGTTTGCTCCCTATTTGGCTCTTATAAGGCTTAGTTTAGGCCAATCGGGGTTGAAACTTTGGGTTTTGGTGAAACTTTCATAGTATTTGTACATAGAAACAATGTAACACCACTCTCGGCTCTTGAAAATCACATTTTCCCCCCGTTTAGGCCCTATTCAGCTCTTATAAGGTATAATTCAAGTCAGATCGGGATTGAAAGTTTGACTTTTAGAGAAAATTTTCAATTAAGACCAGAAATAAGTTTAATTAATAGCATTTTTTACATAGAAACTATGTAATACCATTCCTGGCTCTTAAAAATCACATTTTCTCCTCCTTTGGACCTTATTGTGCTCTTATATACTGCCAAGTTCAGAACAATCAGGGTTGAAAGTTTGACTTTTGTACAAACTTCTAATTAAGAATAAAAATAAGGTTAATTAGTACTGTTTATATATAGAATCTATGTAATACCACTCCCGGCTATTGAGAACAGTTTGTTCTTCCCATTTGGGCCATTCGGCTCTTATAAGGCCTAATTCAAGATAATCGCGGCTGAAAGTTTGATTTCTTTTTAAACTTCTCAATGAAGACTAGAAATAAGGCTAATTGGTAGTATTTATACATAGAAACTATGTAATACCACTCTCGGCTCTTTAAACCCTCGTTTTGCCCTTATTCGGCTCTTATGAGGCATCGTTTCAGGCCACTCTGGGTTTTAATTTTGTTTTTTGTTAAACTTTCGGATTAAGACTAGAAATAAGGATAATTAATAATACTTATTCTTAGAAACTATGTAATAACTCACGATACTTGAAAACCTTATTTTCTTCTCGTTTGGCCCTATTCGGCTCTTATTATAGGGTCTGCTCAAGTCAATCGGGGCTAAAAGTTTGATTTTTGGTCAAACTTTCAAATTAAGACTATAAATAAAGTTAATTGATAGAATTAGTACATAGAAACTATGTAACACCACTCTAAAATAATGTGAACCACGTTTTCTACCTGTATGGGCCCTATTCGGTCCTGATATGGCCTAGTTAAGGCCAATCGGGGATGAAAGTTTGACTTTTCGTCAAACTTCCCAATTAAGAGTAGAAACAAGGTAAATTTACAGTAATTATACTTACAACTATTTAATATAATTCCTGGCACCTGAAAATCATGTTTTCCCCGTGTTTGTTCCTTATTCGGCTCTTATAAGGCCAAATTCAGGCCAATTGGTGCTAAAAGTTTGACTTTTGGTCAAACTTTTCAATAAAGACTGGAAAGAAGGGTAATTAATTGGTATTATTTGTATATAGAAACTATGTAATACTACTCCTGGCCAATGAAAATCATGTTTTCCCCCATTTAGGACCTATTCAGCTCTTATAAAGTCTAGTTCAGGCCAATCAAGGTATAAAGTTTGACTTTTGGTGAAACTTCCCATTTAAGACTATAAACAAGGTTAATTAGTAGTAATTGTACATATAACTATGTAATACTATTCCTGGCTTTTGAGAACCACGTTTTCCTAATGTTTGTTCCCTATTCGGGCTTTATATGTCCTAGTTTAGTCCATCCAGGCTGAAAGTTTTATTTTTGATCAAACTTCCCAATTAAGACAAGAAATAAGATTAATTGGTAGTATTTATATGTAGAAATTATGCAATACCACTCTCGGCTTGTAAGAACAATATTTTCTCCATGTTTTAGCCCTATTCGGCTCTTATATGGCCTAGTTCAGGATAATCGGGGATGAAAGTTTGACTGTTGGTCAAACTTCTTAATTAAGACTAGAATTATGTTTAATTGATAGTATTTGTATATAGAAACTATGTAATACTACTCCCCACTCTAGAGAATCACGTCTTCTCCATATTTGTTCCCTATTCGGCTCTTATAAGGTCTAGTTTAGGCCAATCGGGAAGCTTTTGGTCAAACTTCCCAATTAAGAGTAGAATTAAGTTTAATTGATAGTATTTTCTATTAGAAACTAGGTAATACCATTTTAGGCTCTTGAAAATCACATATTTCCCTGTTTAGGCCCTATCGGCTCTTATATGGCCTGGTTCAGGCAAATCGGGAATGAAAATTTGACTTTTGGTCAAACTTCTTAATTTAAACTAAAAACAAAGTTAATTGGTAGTAATTGCACATAGGAACTATGTAATACTACCCCCGACTCTTATGAACCTCTTTTCCCCATCTTTGCTCCCTATTCGGCTCCTATAAGGCCTAGTTTAGGCTAATCGGGGCTAAAAGTTTGGATTTTGGTCAAACTTTCTAATTAAGACTAAAAATAAGTTTAATTAATAGTATTTGTACATGAAAATTATGTAATA
Source organism: Agave tequilana (assembly GCA_038442645.1). Classification (NCBI taxonomy): domain Eukaryota; kingdom Viridiplantae; phylum Streptophyta; class Magnoliopsida; order Asparagales; family Asparagaceae; genus Agave; species Agave tequilana. The sequence continues at coordinate 76,558 of JAVJIF010002510.1, read as the reverse complement.
CTACTCTCGACTCTTAAGAGCCAAGTTTTCCCATGTTTAATTCCTATTCGGCTCTTATAAGGCCTTGTTGGGGCCAATCGGAGTTGAAAGTTTGGCTTGTGATCGAACTTTCTCGTTAAAGCTAGAAATAAGTTTAATTGATAGTTTTTGTAAATCAAAACTCTTTAATACCATTCTCGGCTCTTGAAAATCACGTTTTCTCCCGTTTAGGCCCTATTCGGCTCTTAGAAGGCTAGTCAGGCCAAATCGGGGCTAAAAGTTTGACTTATCGTCAAACTTTCCAATTAAGATTAGAAATAAGTCTAATTGATAGTATGTTTACATAGAAACTATGTAATACTACTCCCGGCTCTTCAATATCAAATTTTCTCCTTGTTTAGGCCCTATTCGGCTCTTATATGGCCTTGGTTCAGGCCAGTCAGGGATGAAAGTTTGACTTTTGATCAAATTTCTCATTTAAGACTAGAAATAAGGCTAATTGGTAGTAATTATACATAGAAACTATGTAATACGACTATCATCTCTTGATAACCATGTTTTCCTATGTTTATTATCTAGTTGGCTAATCGGGGCTGAAAGTTTGACTTTTGGTCAAACTTTCCAATTAAAACTAGAAATAAGATTAATTAACAGTATTTGTACATAGAAATTATGTAATATCACTCCCGGCTCTAAGAACCATGTTTTCTCCCATTTTGGGTATTCGACTTTTATATGGCCTAATTCAGGCTAATTTGGATTGAAAGTTTGACTTTTGGTTAAATTTACTGATTAAGATTAGAAATAAGATTAATTGGTAATATTTATATATAGAAACAATGTAATATCACTCATGGCTCTTGAAAATCACGTTTTCTCCCGTTTAGGCCCTTTTCGACCTTTTAAGGCCTAATTTAGTCTAATCGGGGTCAATAGAGGCTGAAAGTTTGACTTTTAGTCAAACTTCCCAATTAAGGCAAGAAGTAGGGTTAATTGGTATTATTTATACATAGAAAGCATATAATACTATTCTCGTATCTTGATAACCATGCTTTCTCCCTGTTTAGGCCCTGCTCAGCTTTTATAAGGCCTTGTTCAGGCCAATCAGGGCAGGAAGTTTGACTTTTCGTCAAACTTTTTCAATTAATACTAGAAACAAGGTTAATTGAAAATTATTGTACATACAAACTATGTAATACTATTTTTGTCTCTTGAGAACCACGTTTTCCCCATGTTTGTTCCCTATTCGGCTCTTATAAGGCCTAGTTTAGTCCAATCGGGGCTGAAATTTGGCTTTTGATCAAACATCCCAATTAAGACTAGAAACAAGGTTAATTGGTAATACTTATACATAGAAACTATGTAATATCCCTTATGGCTCTTAAATATCACGTTTTCTGCTAGTTTAGGCCCATTCGACTCTTATAAGGCCTAATTCAAGCCAATAGGGGCTGAAAGTTTGACTTTTGGTCAAACTTGCCAATTAAGAATAAAAAAAAGGTTAATTGGGAGTATTTATACATAAAAAATATGTAATACCAATTTTGCTTCTTGAAAATCACGTTTTCTCCCCATTTAGGCCTAATTCATCTCTTATGAGGCCTAATTCATACCAATAGAGACTGAAAATTTGACTTTTGGTGAAACTTCCAATTAAGTTTAAAAATAAGGTTAATTGGTAGTATTTGCACATATAAACTATGTTATACCACACTCAGCTCTTGAGAATCACGTTTTCTCCCCTATTTGGACCTATTTGGCTCTTATGGCCTACTTTAGGCCAATCGGGGATAAAAGTTTGACTTTTTAGCAAACTTCCAAACTAAGATTAGAAATAAGGTTAATTGGTAGAAACTATTTAATACTATATCCGGCTCTTGAGAACCACGTTTTCCCCCCCTGTGGGCCTACTCGGCTCTTATAAGGTCTAGTTCAGACCAATCGGGCCGAAAGTTTGACTTTTTATCAAACTTCCCAATTAATACTAGAAACAAGGTTCATTGGAAGAAATTGTACATAGAAACTAAGTAATACTACTCCCAACTCTTGAGAACCACTCTTTCCCCATGTATATACCCTATTCGGCTCCTATAAGGCCTAGTTTAGATAAATCGGGGCTGAAAGTTTGGCTTTTACTCAAACTTTCTAACTAAGACTAGAAATAAGTTTAATTAATATTATTTTTATATGGAAACTATGTAATAGTACTCCCGACTCTTGAGAACCAAGTTTTCCCAATGTTTGTTCTCTATTCGGCTCTCATAAGTCCTTGTTAAGGCCAATCGGAGTTGAAAGGTTGGCTTTTGTTCAAACTTGCCAATTAAGTAGAAATAAGTTTAATTGATAGTATTTGTAAATCAAAACTATGCAATACCACTCCTGGCTCTTGAAAATCAATTTTTCTCCCCGTTTAGGCCCATTCGGAGGCTTAATTCAGGCTAATCGGGGCTGAAAATTTGACTTTTGGTCAAACTTGCCAATTAAGACTAGAAACAATGTTACTTGGTAGCATTTATATATAAAAACTATGTAATACCACTCGTTGTTCTTGAAAATCACATTTTCTCCAATTTAGGGCCTATTCGTCTCTTATAAGCCTAACTCAGACCAATCAGGGCTGAAAATTTAACTTTGGTTCAAATTTCTAATTAAAACTAAAAATAAGGTTAACTGATAGTATTTGTACATAAAAATTATGTAATACCACTCTCGGCTCTTGAGAGTCACGTTTTCTCCCCGTTTGGGCCTTATTTGGCTCTTATATTGTCTTCTTCTAACTAATGGGGATGAACTTTTGGTCAAACTTCCCAATTAAGACTAGAAATAAGGTTAATTGGTAGTAATTATACATAAAAACTATGTAATAATACTCCCAGCTCTTGAGAACCACGTATTCTCCCTGTGTGAGCCCTACTTGGCTCTTATAAGGCCGAGGTGCAGGCCAATTTAGCCGAAAGTTTGTCTTTTTGCCAAACTTCCCAATTAATACTAGAAATAAGGTTAATTGGAAGTAATTATATTTAAAAGTTATGTAATACTGCTCCCTACTCTTGAGAATCACTTTTCCCCTATATTTGTTCCCTATTCTACTCCTATAAGGCCTAGTTTAGGCCAATCAGGGCTTAAAGTTTGGCTTTTGGTCAAAGTTTCTAATTAAGGCTAGAAATTAGTTTATTAATAGTATTAGTAAATGAAAACTTGTAATACTACTCCTAACTCTTGAGAACCAAGTTTTCCTTATGTTTGTTCCCTATTCGGCTCCTATAAAGCCTTATTGAGGTCAATCGGGTTGAAAGTTTGGCTTTTGATTTTGCTTCTCATTTAATATTAAAATAAGTTTAAGTGATAGTATTTATATATCAAAACTATGTAATACCACTCCCGGCTCTTGAAAATCATGTTTTCACCCAGTTTAGGCCCTATTCGGCTCTTATATGGCCTAGTTCAGGCCAATCAGGATGAAAGTTTGACTTCTGGTCAAACTTCCTATTTAAGACTAGAAACAACGTTAATTGGTAGTAATTGTACATAGCAACTACGCAATTCTACTCTCATCTCTTGATAATCACGTTTCCCATTTTTCCCATTTTTATTCTCTATTCAGCTCTTATAAGGCCGAGCTAGGCCAATTGATGTTGAAAATTTAGTTTTTGGTCAAACTTCCCATTTAAAACTAGAAATAAAGTTAAATAGTAGTATTTGTACATAGAAATAATGTAATACTACTCCCGGCTCTTGAAAATCACGTTTCCCCCCTGTTTAGGCCTTACTCGGCTCTTATAAGTCATAGTTCAAGCCAAATCGGGGTTGAAAGTTTGACTTTTAGTGAAACTTTTCAATTAAGACTAGAAATAAGTTTAATTGATAATATTTTTTACATAGAAACTATGTAATTCCACTCCTGGCTCTTGAAAATCTTATTTTCTCCTTGTTTGGACCTTATTTGGCACTTATATACTACAAAGTTCAGGCCAATCAGGGTTGAAAGTTTGACTTTTATATAAACATCCTAATTTAAACTAGAAATAAGGTTAATTAGTAATGTTTATACATAAGAAAATATGTAATAACACTCCCGGTTATCGAGAACAGTTTGTTCTTCCCATTTTGGCCCATTCGGCTCTTATAAGGCCTAATTCAAGATAATGCGTTTGAAAATTTGACTAGTTAAACTTCTCAATAAAAGCCTGAAATAAGGTTAATTGGTAGTATTTGCATATAAAAACTATGTAATACCAGTCTCGGCTCTTGAATATCAAGTTTTTTTTTCCCGTTTTGGCCCTATTCGGCTCTAATGAGGCTTAGTTTCAGGCTAGTTTAGGCTTTAAGTTTGACTTTTGGTCAAACTTCCCGATTAAGACTAGAAATAAGGATAATTAATAGTAATTGTACATAGAAACTACGTAATAAAACTCATGGATCTTGAAAACCATATTTTTTTTCTCGTTTCGGCCCTATTCGGCTCTTATTATAGGGCCTAGTTCAGGTCAATCAGGGCTGATTTTTTGTCAAACTTTCAAATTAAGACTATAAATAAGGTTAATTGATAGTATTAGTATATAGAAACTATGTAACACCACTCTTGGATCATGAGAACCACGTTTTCTACCTGTTTGGGCCCTATTCGGCCCTGATATGGCCTAGTTCATGCCAACCAGGGGTGAAAGTTTGACTTTTGGTCAAACTTCCCAATTAAGGCTAGAAACAAGGTAACTTTATAGTAATTATACGTACAACTATATAATGCTATTCCTAGCACATGAAAATCATGTTCCCGTGTTTGTTCCCTATTCGGCTCTTATAAGGCCTAGTTCGGGCCAATTGGGGCTGAAAGCCTGGCTTTGGGTCAAACTTCCTAATAAAGACTAGAAATAAGGGTAATTGGTATTATTTATGTATAGAAACTATGTAATACCACTCCCAGCCAATGAAAATCACGTTTTCTCCCCTTTTAGCCCCTATTCGGCTCTTATAAGGCCTAGTTCAGGCCATTCAAGGCCGAAAGTTTGGTTTTTGGTCAAACTTTCTAATTAAGACTAAAAACATGGTTAATTAATAGTAATCGTATATATAAACTATGTAATACTACTCTTTTCTCTTGAAAATCACGTTTTCAATGTTTGTTCCTGTAACGCCCCGATCCCGGCGGGTACGGAGACGTTACTGCAACGTATATACGCAGGTCAGAAATACCCTCACGTATATACGCTAAGCATCAGTACAGGCAAGAATCAGAGTGTGGAAGCAAGTGGTGCATTATACATTCCAACACATGAGTACAATTACAAAGTTATCACCAGAGGTGATCCAATATTACATGAATATTACATCACTGATATGCGCAATTGCGAGATTACAAAGAGATGTACAAGTATGAACAGTACACAGGCACTCACGAGTTTACAAAAGGAAAACTCGAGAGGCGCACAGGGGGCCTGGAAGGATGGGGCTCTGAACGGTCTGCTGGAGATCCATACTACCGCTGCGCCACTCTGATCAGCAACAGGGAGAATCCACGCGCTTCAAGCTCCAAGACCTGGACATGAGGATCCAGGGGAGTCAGATGAAACTCCCCAGGCGAGTGGTGATACAAAAACCAAGTGGCGAGCAAGGGTAAGCACAAGTGTGTATACAGGTATATAACATAATCATCATAAAACAGGAAATCTGATATAAAACCGAGTATGAGTAATTCTGATTGTACAGGCTTTGATTACGGCTCCGTGAGACTAGTACCTCGAAGGAATAATCCAAATAAGGAAACCCTCATCTATATACCTTTATCTCATGTCACCGTAATCCAAGTGCATACAACGGAGTAACAGGAACACATAACAGGCATAACAGGAGTACATAACGGGAGTCAGAACAGGAATCATAACAGGAGTCCATAACGGGCATAACAGGAATCATAACAGGCATCACAGGCATCATAACGGGTATGACTGTATCACGGCGCATCATGCTATCATTCAGCGGCACAGGCAAGAGAAAAGTAGCCCTTCAGATTCAAGAGGTGGCCCCCAAAGATTCAAGAGGTGGCCCCCACAGATTCAAGAGGTGGCCCCTACCAGGTGTATGGTGTGGCACTTTGTTCCGTGTGGCACTTTGTTCCATGTGGCACTTTGTTCTGAGGGAATTGGATTCTAGAGGTGGCCCCCACAGATTCAAGAGGTGGCCCCCACCTGGTGCAATGTGTGGCACTTTGCTCTGCGTGGCACTTAGTTCCATTCAAGATCAGGATCCGCTGCATGTTAGCACGATATAAGAGATACAGGAATCAGGTGATAAGTCAAGCCATAACTAGAGACAGGTAGTATAACATGAATCAGGGTCAAGTAGTAGCAAGTCAGGTGTCAGGTATACAACTAGGTGTTAGATAGTAGTATGAACATGACAGACATGGCAAGTTTATCATATCAGGTAAATATATGTAAACATGGAATAAAATACATGTCGACCCGATAAAACGGGGAAATCCAAATGGAGGCGAGAGCGAGGACACTCGCTTAACCAATAAAATAGTAAGGCAAGAGGATAGCGAGATCACTCGCCTAAATCATCAGAAATGCCGAAAGGTCCGTAATCCATGGAACTCGGGACGCGCCATAGGGAGACGCGGGTTTTGAAAGTGAGACGGGGGGTTCGCAGACACGGGAGTTAGCGTTGCGAGAATAATAGACACGGGAATCACAGACGCGGGAATAGCAGACGCGGGGTTCGCGTTGCAAGAATGGCAGACGCGGGAATAGCAGACGCGGGATTCGCGTCGCATGGATGCCACAAACGCGAGGTCTGCGTTCAAGGCAAGACGCGAGGAGAACGCGGACGCGGAAAGTACCATAAACGCGGGGTTCCAGTCCAGTGTCCATGAAGGGAACGCGGACGCGAGTATAAACTCCGCGTCACGCCAATATGAATAGAACACAGACGCGGGCATTAGCTTCGCGTCGTGTTGACATGAGAAGGACGCAGACGCGAGTATGGCTCCGCGTTGCATCGATACTATAACGCGAAGGCCGCGTTCAAGGAATGGCCTAGACGCAGGAGATAAACTCCGCGTTTTAACCATCAACAGATAAAAAAAAAGACAGGAAAAGATGAAGACGCAAGGATGGCCCAACTCCAAATCCAAACCAGTAAATGGTGGAAGTGAAGATGGTGATGGAAAAGATGGTGGTGGTATGGTGATTTTGTGGAGAGGTTTTGATGATGGTGGTAGTTTTGGAGAAGGTGAAGGAGAAGGTGGAAGCTTTGGTGGAGTTGTTGGAGTTGTGGTGGTTTTAATGGAGATGGAGGAAGAAGAAGATGAAGGTAGAGAGTTGGAGAGGTTGGAGTGGTTGTTGTTGTGGTGGAGATGAAGGAGGAATTGGTGGAGGTTAAGGCTTTGGTGAAGGTGAAGAGAAAAATGAAGTGGAAAGGAGAAGGAAAGGTTTATATAGGAAGTGGAATTGTGAAGGTGATGTAAAAATGGAAAAGAGGGGGGTTTATTTGTAAAATGGGAGGTGAGGTGGCTCTCTTTGCCGACCTTGGTGATGGGAGAGGAGGAGATATTTTTGGAGAAGATATTTTTGGAGGGAAAGATATTTTTGGTGGAAGGTTGGAGAAGATAATGGAAGAATGGAAAATTTGGTGGAAAGAAAAGGAAGGAAAGAAAAAGGAAAAAGGAAAAAGGAAAAGAAATGAAAAAGGGAAGATATTTTCTTGGAAGAGAAAATGAAAATAATGAAAGTGGCGGATTCCCGGGATTCAGTTGCGGATGCGGAAAACTTTCGGAAAAATACCGGAATCGTCCGAAAATCAAGTATCTCGGAACAACCCGCAAAAATTCTCAAAAATCAAGAATATTATTCTAAGACTCACGATGAAATCCGTTTTAAGAAATTCTTTATAGTTTTGAAATTAAAAATCCTGGAATCGGCCGTCAATATCAGTCGACACCAACTCGGGCAGAATTTTGATAAATTCTGAAAATGCCCCAAAAATGAATTAAGATAGTAAATATTATTCTAAGAAAATATGTGAAAGTGGTTTCTCAAAATTTGACTCCATTTGTAAATTAAAAATCCAGAAGTCGGTCAGCGGTGCTGGTCGACACCTGTTTTGAAGATTTTCATTTTAATTCAGGAAAATTGCAGAAGATCACAGAAAATCTAAAATATTGGAAAACGATGTTTAAAACTAAAATCAGTCAAATTGGAATAACGAAAAGACCAAATCGAGCAATTCACTAGGATCGGGTTCCCGGTTCAGATTAGGGCTGACTCCGAGTTCACGAATCCCAATCCAAGACAAAACTATCATATAAACAATTTATAATAAAAACAAATACAGGAAGCAAATCGAAAAATACGATCGAAAAATCTGAATACGTAACTAAGTACGTATTCCGGGAGCGGGGTGTTACAATCCATCCACCTTACAAAAAATTGCGTCCTCGCAATTTCGATAAGGGGTAAATTGAACACAAAGGGGACAAGGATGGAATTATACCAATCAAGATACTAGTTTATCCATATCTTAAGTTGGTATAAGGCTTCATAAAACCAAAACAGGGGATATATGGAAGGGAGTAGGAATCAAAGGAAAGATGATCAAGAAAAATAGATAACTCTGTACTTGTAGTTGGACTGTATAACTAGGACTCATGCATTCCAGTTGCAAATTTCATTACCATTAATTTGCCATCTGGACGTACTGAGGAGGTGAGAACCTAAGCTCTGATACCACCCTGTAACGCCCCAATCCCGGCGGGTACGGAGACGTTACTGCAACGTATATACGCAGGTCAGAAATACCCTCACGTATATACGCTAAGCATCAGTACAGGCAAGAATCAGAGTGCGGAAGCAAGTGGCGCATTATACATTCCAACACATGAGTACAATTACAAAGTTATCACCAGAGGTGATCCAATATTACATGAATATTACATCACTGATATGCGCAATTGCGAGATTACAAAGAGATGTACAAGTATGAACAGTACACAGGCACTCACGAGTTTACAAAAGGAAAACTCGAGAGGCGCACAGGGGGCCTGGAAGGATGGGGCTCTGAACGGTCTGCTGGAGATCCATGCTACCGCTGCGCCACTCTGATCAGCAACAGGGAGAATCCACGCGCTTCAAGCTCCGAGACCTGGACATGAGGATCCAGGGGAGTCAGATGAAACTCCCCAGGCGAGTGGTGATACAAAAGCCAAGTGGCGAGCAAGGGTAAGCACAAGTGTGTATACAGGTATAGCAGGTATGAACAGATATAACATAATCATCATAAAACAGGAAATCCGATATAAAACCGAGTATGAGTAATTCTGATTGTACAGGCTTTGATTACGGCTCCGTGAGACTAGTACCTCGAAGGAATAATCCAAACAAGGAAACCCTCATCTATATACCTTTATCTCATGTCACCGTAATCCAAGTGCATACAACGGAGTAACAGGAACACATAACAGGCATAACAGGAGTACATAACGGGAGTCAGAACAGGAATCATAACAGGAGTCCATAACGGGCATAACAGGAATCATAACAGGCATCACAGGCATCATAACGGGTATGACTGTATCACGGCGCATCATGCTATCATTCAGCGGCACAGGCAAGAGAAAAGTAGCCCTTCAGATTTAAGAGGTGGCCCCCACAGATTCAAGATGTGGCCCCCACAGATTCAAGAGGTGGCCCCCACCAGGTGTATGGTGTGGCACTTTGTTCCGTGTGGCACATTGTTCCATGTGGCACTTTGTTCTGAGGGAATTGGATTCTAGAGGTGGCCCCCACAGATTCAAGAGGTGGCCCCCACCTGGTGCAATGTGTGGCACTTTGCTCTGCGTGGCACTTAGTTCCATTCAAGATCAGGATCCGCTGCATGTTAGCACGATATAAGAGATACAGGAATCAGGTGATAAGTCAAGCCATAACTAGAGACAGGTAGTATAACATGAATCAGGGTCAAGTAGTAGCAAGTCAGGTGTCAGGTATACAACTAGGTGTTAGATAGTAGTATGAACATGACAGACATGGCAAGTTTATCATATCAGGTAAATATATGTAAACATGGAATAAAATACATGTCGACCCGATAAAACGGGGAAATCCAAATGGAGGCGAGAGCGAGGACACTCGCTTAACCAATAAAATAGTAAGGCAAGAGGATAGCGAGATCACTCGCCTAAATCATCAGAAATGCCGAAAGGTCCGTAATCCATGGAACTCGGGACGCGCCATAGGGAGACGCGGGTTTTGAAAGTGAGACGGGGGGTTCGCAGACGTGGGAGTTAGCGTTGCGAGAATAACAGACACGGGAATCACAGACGCGGGAATAGCAGACGCGGGGTTCGCGTTGCAAGAATGGCAGACGCGGGATTCGCGTCGCATGGATGCCACAAACGCGAGGTCTGCGTTCAAGGCAAGACGCGAGGAGAACGCGGACGCGGAAAGTACCATAAACGCGGGGTTCCAGTCCCGTGTCCATGAAGGGAACGCGGACGCGAGTATAAACTCCGCGTCACGCCAATATGAATAGAACACAGACGCGGGCATTAGCTTCGCATCGTGTTGACATGAGAAGGACGCAGACGCGAGTATGGCTCCGCGTTGCATCGATACTATAACGCGAAGGCCGCGTTCAAGGAATGGCCTAGACGCAGGAGATAAACTCCGCGTTTTAACCATCAATAGATAAAAAAAGAGACAGGAAAAGATGAAGACGCAAGGATGGCCCAACTCCAAATCCAAACCAGTAAATGGTAGAAGTGAAGATGGTGATGGAAAAGATGGTGGTGGTATGGTGATTTTGTGGAGAGGTTTTGATGATGGTGGTAGTTTTGGAGAAGGTGAAGGAGAAGGTGGAAGCTTTGGTGGAGTTGTTGGAGTTGTGGTGGTTTTAATGGAGATGGAGGAAGAAGAAGATGAAGGTAGAGAGTTGGAGAGGTTGGAGTGGTTGTTGTTGTGGTGGAGATGAAGGAGGAATTGGTGGAGGTTAAGGCTTTGGTGAAGGTGAAGAGAAAAATGAAGTGGAAAGGAGAAGGAAAGGTTTATATAGGAAGTGGAATTGTGAAGGTGATGTAAAAATGGAAAAGAGGGGGGTTTATTTGTAAAATGGGAGGTGAGGTGGCTCTCTTTGCCGACCTTGGTGATGGGAGAGGAGGAGATATTTTTGGAGAAGATATTTTTGGAGGGAAAGATATTTTTGGTGGAAGGTTGGAGAAGATAATGGAAGAATGGAAAATTTGGTGGAAAGAAAAGGAAGGAAAGAAAAAGGAAAAAGGAAAAAGGAAAAGAAATGAAAAAGGGAAGATATTTTCTTGGAAGAGAAAATGAAAATAATGAAAGTGGCGGATTCCCGGGATTCGGTTGCGGATGCGGAAAACTTTCGGAAAAATACCGGAATCGTCCGAAAATCAAGTATCTCGGAACAACCCGCAAAAATTCTCAAAAATCAAGAATATTATTCTAAGACTCACGATGAAATCCGTTTTAAGAAATTCTTTATAGTTTTGAAATTAAAAATCCTGGAATCGGCCGTCAATATCGGTCGATACCAACTCGGGCAGAATTTTGATAAATTCTGAAAATGCCCCAAAAATGAATTAAGATAGTAAATATTATTCTAAGAAAATATGTGAAAGTGGTTTCTCAAAATTTGACTCCATTTGTAAATTAAAAATCCAGAAGTCGGTCAGCGGTGCTGGTCGACACCGGTTTTGAAGATTTTCATTTTAATTCAGGAAAATTCCAGAAGATCACAGAAAATCTAAAATATTGAAAAACGATGTTTAAAACTAAAATTGTTCAAATCGGAATAACGAAAAGACCAAATCGAGCAATTCACTAGGATCGGGTTCCCGGTTCAGATTAGGGCTGACTCCGAGTCCACGAATCCCAATCCAAGACAAAACGATCATATAAACAATTTATAATAAAAACAAATACAGGAAGCAAATCGAAAAATACGATCGAAAAATCTGAATACGTAACTAAGTACGTATTCCGGGAGCGGGGTGTTACAGTTCCCTTTTTGGCTCTTATAAGTCCTAGTTTAATTAATCGGGGCTGAAAGTTTAATTTTTGACCGAAGTTCCCAATTAAGACAAGAAATAAGATTAATTGGTAGTATTTATATATAGAAATTATGCAATATCACTCTCGGCTCTTAAGAACTATGTTTTCTCCCTGTTTGGGCCCTATTCGGCTCTAATATAGCCTAGTTCAGGATAATCGGGTATAAAAGTTTGACTTTTGGTCAAACTTCTCAATTAAGAGTAGAAATATATTTAATTGATAGTATTTGTATATAAAAACTATATAATACTACTCCTCACTCTTGAGAATCATGTTTTCCTCATATTTGTTCACTATTCGGCTCTTATAAGGTCTAGTTGAAACTAATCAGGGCTAAAGTTAGGCTTTTGATCAAACTTTCTGATTAAGAATGGAAATAAGTTTAATTGATAGTATTTTTACGTAGAATCTAGGTAATACCACTTCTGGCTCTTGAAAATCACGTTTTTCCCCGTTTAGGCCCTATTCGGGCTCTTATATGGCCTAGTTCAGGCAAATCGGGGATGAAAGTTTGACTTTTTATCAAACTTCTTAATTTAGACTAGAAATAAAGTTAATTGGAAGTAATTATACATAGAAATTATGTAATACTACTCCCGGCTCTTGAGAACCACGTTTTCTCCCTATTTGGGTTCTACTCGGTTCCTATAAAGCATAGTTTAGTCTAATCGGTGCTGAAAGTTTGGCTTTTGGTCAAACTTTCAAATTAAGACCAGAAACAAGGTTAATTAGTATTAATTGTACATAGAAACTATGCAATACTACTCTCTGCTCTTGAAAATCAGGTTTTTCCCATATTTATTCCTTATTCGGCTCTTATAAGGCCTAGTACAAACCTATCGGGGCTAAAAGTTTGACATTTGATTTAACTTTCTAATTATGACTAGAAATAAAGTTAATTGGTAATAATTATATATAGAAACTATGTAATACGACTCTCGGCTCTTAAGAACCAAGTTTTCTCCCGTTTGGACTATACTCGCCTCTTATAAGGCCTAGTTTAGGCCAATGAGGGCCGAAAGTTTGGCTTGTGGTCAAACTTCTCGATTAAGACTTAAAACATTGTTAATTAGTATTACCACCACATAGAAACTATGTAATACTACTATCGACTCTTGAAAATCATGTTTTCCCCATGTTTATTCCCTTCTGCTCTTATAAAGCCTAGGTCAGGCCAGTTGGCGCTGAAAGTTTGACTTTTGGATAAACTTCCCAATTAAGAGTAGAAATAAGATTAATTGGTAGTATTTGTATATAGAAACTATGTAATACTACTCCCGGCTCTTGAGAACCACATTTTCTTCCCGTTTGGACCCTAATTCGGCTCTTATATGCACTAGTTTAGCCAACTCAGGGATAAAGTTTGACTTTTAGTGAAAATTTTCAATTAAGATTAGAAATAAGGTTAATTTGTAGTAATTGCATAAAGAAACTATGTAATACCATTCTCGGCTCTTAAAAATCACGTTTCTCCCCGTTTAGGCCATATTCAACTCTTATAAGGCCTTATTTAGGCCAATTGGGGCTGAAAGTTTGACTTTTTATCAAACTTTCTAATTAAGACTAGAAACATGATTAATTGGTAGTATTTATACATAGAAACTATATGATATCACTCACGACTCTTGAAAATCGTGTTTTCTCCCCTTTTAGGCCCTATTTAACTCTTATAAGGCCTAGTTTAAACCAATCAAGGCTGAGAGTTTGACTTTTGGTCAAACTCCCCAATTAAGACTAGAAATAAGGTTAAGAAGTAGCATTTATGCGTAGAAAAATATAATACCGCTCTCGGCTCTTGAAAATCACATTTTCTCCCATTTGGGCCCTATTTGTCTCTTATATGGCCTAGTTCCGGCCAATCGGGAATGAACGTTTGACTTTTGGTTAAACTTCCCAATTAAGATTAGAAACAAGGTTAATTGATAGTAATTGTTCATAGAAATTGTGCATTACTACTCCCAGCTCTTGAGAACCACGTTTTCCCATGTATTTTCCTATTCGGCTCTTATACGACCTAGTTTAGTCTAATCGGGAGTGAAAGTTTGCCTTTTGATCAAACTTCTCAATTAAGCCTAGAAATAAGGTTAATTGGTAGTATTTATATATAGAAACTATGTAATATCCCTTCTGGCTCTTAAAAATCACGTTTTCTCTCCGTTTAGGCCCATTCGACTCTTATAAGGCCTAATTCAGGTCAATGGGGCTGAAAGTTAGACTTTTGGTTAAACTTACCAATTAAAACTAGAAACAAGGATAATTGGCAGTATTTATATATAGAACTATGAAATACCACTTTCGGTTCTTGAAAATCACGTTTTCTCTCCATTTAGGCCCTATTTGTCTCCTATAAGGCCTAGTTAAGACCAATCGGGGCTGAAAATTTGACTTTTGGTCAAACTTTCAGTTAAGACTAAAAATAAGGTAAATTGGTAGTATTTATACATATAAACTATGTAATACCACTCTCAGCTCTTGAGAGACACATTTTCTCCCTGTTTAGGCCCAATTTGGCTCTTATATGGCCTACTTTAGGCCAATTGGGGATGAAAGTTTGACTTTTTCTCAAACTTTCCAATTAAGACTAGAAATAAGGTTAATTGGTAGTAATTGTATATAGAAACTATGTAATACTATGCTTGACTCTTGAGAACCACGTTTTCTCCCCGTGTGCGGGCCCTACTCGTCTCTTACAAGGCCTACTTCAGGCTAATTGCTGAAAGTTTAACATTTTGTCAAACTTCCCAACTAATACTAGACAAAATTAATTGGAAGTTATTATAGATCGAAATTATGTAATACTACTCTCTACTCTTGAGAACCATTTTTTCTCCAAATTTGTTCCCTATTCAACTCCTATAAGGCCTTGTTGAGGCAAATCAGGGTAGAAATTTTGGCTTTTGGTCAAATTTCAATTAAGACTAAAATAAGTTTAATTAATATTATTTGCACATGAAAACTATATAATACTACTCCTGAGAGAACCAAGTTTTCCCCACATTTGTTCCCAATTCGGCTTTTATAAGGCTTTGTTGAGGCTAATCTAGGTAGAAAGTTTGGCTTTTGAACAAACTTTCAAATTAAGACTAGAAATAAGATTAATTGTAGTAGTTGCAAATAGAAACTATGTAATACTACTTCTGGCCATGTTTTCTCCTCGTGTGGGCCCTACTGGCTCTTAATAAGGCTAGTTTAGGCCACTCAGGCAGAAAGTTTGACTTTTTGACAAACTTTCCAATTAATACTAGAAACATGGCTAATTGAAAGTAATTGTACATAGAAACTATATAATACTATTCTCTAATCTTGAGAACCATTTTTTCCCCATATTTGTTCCCTATACGGCTCCTATAAGGCCTGGTTTGGCCAATCGGGGTTGAAAATTTGGCTTTTGGTCAAACTTCCAACTAGGATTAGAAATAATTTTAATTAATAGTATTTGTACATGAAAACTATGTAATACTACTCCTGACTCCTGAGAACCAAGTTTTCCCAATGTTTGTTCCCAATTTGGCTCTTATAAGGCCTTGTTGAGGCCAATCGGGGTTGTAAGTTTGGTTTTGGATCAAACTTCCTAATTAAGACTTGAAATAAGTTTAATTTATAGTATTTGTACATCGAAACTATGTAATACCACTCTCGGCTCTTGAAAATCACGTTTTCTCCCTATTTAGACCCTAATTGACTCTTATAATGCCAGTTCCAGCCAAATCGGGGCTGAAAGTTTGACTTTTGGTCAAACCTTTTAATTAAAACTAAAAATAACTTTAGTTGATAGTATTTATACATAGAAACTATGTAAGACCACTCCTGACTCTTGGATATCACATTTTCTCCCTGTTCTACCTTATTCGACTCTTATATGGCCTAGTTCAGGCCAATCATTGCTGAAAGTTTTAACTTTTGGTCAACCTTTTCAATTAAGACTAGAAATAAGTTTAGTTGATAGTATTTATACATAAAAATAATGTAATTGTAACGCCCCAATCCCATAGGTACGGGGACGTTATGGCGACGTACATACGCGAGGTGAATACACGCTCACGCGTACGTTAAGCCTCAGTACAGTACATTATCTCCATATAAACATGAGGTCCAGCATAAAAGCAGTACAAGAATACCTGCAGAAAGAGGTCAGCGATCATAACAGAAATGAATAATAGGGACAAATAAGATAATAGAAATAAATCGCCAAGATACCTATGAAGAGTTCTGATGAGGAATCTCCTATGTGACTCCACGACACTATCTGATAATACGATAACTCCGATCTCCAATCTGGGCACGCAAACCCAGGGTCGTCAGAAAGCGACCTAGTGAGTGGTAAAATGAAGGAGGCAATAATATATACCTAATAATACAAGCACGATACTAAATATATAATACACGATGTGGTACAAGTGATATTATATCATAAGCATATAGGAAGCAGTGGAAATATATAAACATGTCATCTTTTTGGTACCATCACTACCTAGCCGGTTATCATCGGGTCATGTCTATAGTCGTGTCCAGTTTATCGAATAAATGGTGACGTGATAGAGATGAACATGGTAGTGATGTAAATGAACATGCAGGTGGGCGTATGCAATATGAACATGCAGGTGGGCCTATGCAATGTAATCACTATATGGTGTGGTGTATATACAGTAATGATGTCTACTATACAGAAAGCATAATATATACAATACAGTACATGCATCGTATGCCATCACATAAAGTATAACATATGCCAGGTAAAGTAACAAGTATACATGTAACAGGATATCAGATAAAGTAGCATGAACAATAACAAGATAGCATATATGTACCAGGCATGTCATGTGATTTATACAATAGTAGCAATCAGTACCACCTGATATTTTAATCAATCTCTTCCAGTGTCCCATACCACTGGCAGTTCATACTGGAGCCCGCACTCCAGTCGAACCCATCCGGACATGGCCTACGGGTACCATTATCCAAACGAGAGAGTGACCAAATAACAAGTGTTCCCGACGTCACTATTGTGTATACTATTTTATTATGTTAATTGGAAACCCATGGTCGAGGAGTTCTTATCGGGTAAGTGTATCCCGTGCATACCCGGGATCACGGCCTTTATCAAACCCCTGGCTGCTAAGACCAGAGCCCTCCGCTAAGAGGGGAACAATAATCAAGTACAATAGCTCATGGAGCAATACAATCGGTAGGTAGCACTACCATCCCCTGCAGTGGGAGAACAATATGGATCCAGTACATCACCCGATAAGATCTAATCAACCGTCAAGTCTCCCCCGTACCCCAGTTAACTTTATGATCTGATATGTCCTGATATATCAAGTATACAATGTAACAAGAACAAATACAGTACCTAATACTGGTAACACGATAACTGGACCTGAGCTCTGTTGATAGCATAGAACAATATAACGGGAATAATATACCCGAAAACGGGAACAATATCACGGGAACAATATAACGGGAACAATATAACATGAACAATAGATGTGGGATTCCACATATCGCATATCAACAGCTCTCATGTCCAGTATCGAGTATATCCATATCAGTAACATGAAACAATCATATAACATGGATACGGGAACATGGAACAATAATACATGTAATAAGCACGGTGATCCATATGACAAGAAGATAGAAACAATACATGCATGTGTAACAGTGAGAATCCATATAACGATGATAACAACCAAGAATAGGACATGCGGTAGTCCATGCATTGGTATATCTGTGTACTAATGAAACATCTATGTGTAGCAATAATCCGTGTCATATCTCTGTGATAGTACATGTAATAACAGTGATCAGTGTATCATATAATACCATGTCCAGTGTCCGTGTAATGATGATCCCGGTGCATGCAGTACCGGTGTCCTGCAGTCATATCTAGTAACAGTGTAGTGTGATCTGATACCGTGGCTCAGTATCTATGTGACGATAGTTATCTAACTGTGATATAAGACATGAACATGAAATAATAGTGTCCAAACATATGGTGAACTAGTGGTCCGAGTGTCAGTGGTTGTGCAGGTATGATGACCGTGTCCGAGTTGTCTCTGTCAGTATTTATTGGTATGATAAGTACCTTCTTATCTGCATTCTAAATTCGGAAATACCTAACAATATTTTAGGTTATTCATATTATAATGCATGTCTAATCATTACCAGTTAATAATTAATAGTTACCGTATTTTATCATGATTTGTCACAGAAAGCAATCAATTCATATCCCTAATCATGATAAAAGATAATTTATAAAATAAAAACACTCACAAACTGGTTATAGGCCTGTAGCTCTCTTTTCCACGATCGCAACGGATCCAGAATCGTCTCAATCGGAGCCGGATGCTCCCGATATCGCCTGAATACTAAATCATAACAAATAGGATTCAATATGTAATAAAAATATTTAAATGCAAATAATAAATATTAGCAGGGTTTTTCTGTAAAATATACCTGTAATGGGTTTGGATGCGGGTTAACGGGCCGGGTTTGGATCCGATAACCCGAATCCATAACTTAAAGTATTGGGTACGGGTTAATGGGTTATTGGGTTGGATTGGGTTATTTGGGTTAATGGGTTTTTGGATTAACCCATTAGGGGTTATTGGGTTTTACCCAATTACAAAGAGAGAGAAAGACAAGAAAGAACAGGGCAGCAGTGCTGCCCTGTGCCCGCGCGGCCGGCGGCGGGGCGGGGGCTCGCCGGCGGCGATCCCGGCCGCCGGCGGCGACGGCAGCCCTTCAGACCGAGGGAATGAGAGAGATGGTGAGGGAGAGAAAATCGAATCAAATTGCAATGGAGAAGACGAATAAAAAGAGGAGCCAGAAAGAAAGAAACAGAGATTGTAGCAAGAACCCAATCATATTCCAATGGAGAAGACTACTAAGAAGAGGAGCCAGAAAGAAAGAAACAGAGATTGCAGCAATAACCCATATGAATTTGACCAGGCAACGCCTATCCAATTTGAAATTGGAAAACCCCAAAACAGATAAAGGGTATATTTCAGACAACCCCCTTCAAACATTTATGTGGGGGAGAGAGGAGAAAGGGTTTAGAGAGAGAGAATTCGGAGAGAGAGAGAGAGAGAGTGGTGTGAATGAGAGAGGGAGAGAAAGAGAGGGGGATTTTTAATTTGGGGAGAGATGCGGTGGAGTCAAAGGCGGTGGAAGGAGTTCTCCAGAAAAATGGAGAAGAGAAAGGAAAGGAAAGGAAAAGAAAAAGAATAGAAAATTAATATTTAAATATTATAATATTGGCCTAAAATGCGACTAGCTCTGAACGGTGCCCAAAAATTATAGAAAATAGAAAATATTATCCTGAGACCTAAGATGAAGACGGTTTGTCGAAACTCAATCCGGTTTGCAAATTAAAAATCACGGAGTGTCTCGCCGATACGGGCGACACCGGTTTGGCCGGATTTTCGATAAATTCAGAAAAATACCCAAATGTAGCTCATGCGATTCTAAGACACAGGTTGAAAACGAATTCTCAAAATACGACTCCGTTTGTGAACGAAAAATCATAGAGCCGCTTATCGGTATCGGTCGACACCGACTACGGAGATTTTCCAAAATAATCCAGAAAATTTCCAGAAAATCCTGAAAAATCTCAAATATTAGAAAATAATTTTTGAAACTGAAATCAGGTCAATCGGACTACCACGGAGGTCAAATCAATTTTTGTACGTCGTATCGCGTACCGATACGGTACTACGTACACCGGGGATCAGGGGGTTACATTTCTCTCCACCTTACAAAAATTGCGTCCTCGCAATTTTCATTCAGGTGTGAAAACAATATTTCCAACCCCCAAGCTAAAAGGTTACGGGTCCACGACACTCCGCTGCGCACTCTGATATCTATAAGGTACTCGGGACGGAGAAGTAAACTAACACGAATGGATTGGATGCAAGAAGATGCAAAGAAAGCGAGAAGAAAATCGGATATTCTGGGGGACAACTGGAAGGGAATCAGAGAACAGAGTCAAGGGATGAATTGTCAAGGTCATGGTATTCTTGTACTCGGTGCTGGAATCCCCAATTCAGATACAGATCAGTTAATCTGAACCTGACTGTACTGTTGGTAAGAGCCCGAGTATTGACCCAGATGGGTACCCACACCAGGTGTGAACCTGGCTCTGATACCACTATGTAACGCCCCAATCCCATAGGTACGGGGACGTTATGGCGACGTACATACGCGAGGTGAATACACGCTCACGCACGTTAAGCCTCAGTACAGTACATTATCTCCATATAAACATGAGGTCCAGCATAAAAGCAGTACAAGAATACCTGCAAAAGAGGTCAGCGATCATAACAGAAATGAATAATAGGGACAAATAAGATAATAGAAATAAATCTCCAAGATACCTATGAAGAGTTCTGATGAGGAATCTCCTATGTGACTCCACGACACTATCTGATAATACGATAACTCCGATCTCCAATCTGGGCACGCAAACCCAGGGTCGTCAGAAAGCGACCTAGTGAGTGGTAAAATGAAGGAGGCAATAATATATACATAATAATACAAGCACGATACTAAATATATAATACACGATGTGGTACAAGTGATATTATATCATAAGCATATAGGAAGCAGTGGAAATATATAAACATGTCATCTTTTTGGTACCATCACTACCTAGCCGGTTATCATCGGTCATGTCTATAGTCGTGTCCAGTTTATCGAATAAATGGTGACGTGATAGAGATGAACATGGTAGTGATGTAAATGAACATGCAGGTGGGCGTATGCAATATGAACATGCAGGTGGGCCTATGCAATGTAATCACTATATGGTGTGGTGTATATACAGTAATGATGTCTACTATACAGAAAGCATAATATATACAATACAGTACATGCATCGTATGCCATCACATAAAGTATAACATATGCCAGGTAAAGTAACAAGTATACATGTAACAGGATATCAGATAAAGTAGCATGAACAATAACAAGATAGCATATATGTACCAGGCATGTCATGTGATTTATACAATAGTAGCAATCAGTACCACCTGATATTTTAATCAATCTCTTCCAGTGTCCCATACCACTGGCAGTTCATACTGGAGCCCGCACTCCAGTCGAACCCATCCGGACATGGCCTACGGGTACCATTATCCAAACGAGAGAGTGACCAAATAACAAGTGTTCCCGACGTCACTATTGTGTATACTGTTTTATTATGTTAATTGGAAACCCATGGTCGAGGAGTTCTTATCGGGTAAGTGTATCCCGTGCATACCCGGGATCACGGCCTTTATCAAACCCCTGGCTGCTAAGACCAGAGCCCTCCGCTAAGAGGGGAACAATAATCAAGTACAATAGCTCATGGAGCAATACAATCGGTAGGTAGCACTACCATCCCCTGCAGTGGGAGAACAATATGGATCCAGTACATCACCCGATAAGATCTAATCAACCGTCAAGTCTCCCCCGTACCCCAGTTAACTTTATGATCTGATATGTCCTGATATATCAAGTATACAATGTAACAAGAACAAATACAGTACCTAATACTGGTAACACGATAACTGGACCTGAGCTCTGTTGATAGCATAGAACAATATAACGGGAACAATATACCCGAAAACGGGAACAATATCACGGGAACAATATAACGGGAACAATATAACATGAACAATAGATGTGGGATTCCACATATCGCATATCAACAGCTCTCATGTCCAGTATCGAGTATATCCATATCAGTAACATGAAACAATCATATAACATGGATACGGGAACATGGAACAATAATACATGTAATAAGCACGGTGATCCATATGACAAGAAGATAGAAACAATACATGCATGTGTAACAGTGAGAATCCATATAACGATGATAACAACCAAGAATAGGACATGCGGTAGTCCATGCATTGGTATATCTGTGTACTAATGAAACATCTATGTGTAGCAATAATCCGTGTCATATCTCTGTGATAGTACATGTAATAACAGTGATCAGTGTATCATATAATACCATGTCCAGTGTCCGTGTAATGATGATCCCGGTGCATGCAGTACCGGTGTCCTGCAGTCATATCTAGTAACAGTGTAGTATGATCTGATACCGTGGCTCAGTATCTATGTGACGATAGTTATCTAACTGTGATATAAGACATGAACATGAAATAATAGTGTCCAAACATATGGTGAACTAGTGGTCCGAGTGTCAGTGGTTGTGCAGGTATGATGACCGTGTCCGAGTTGTCTCTGTCAGTATTTATTGGTATGATAAGTACCTTCTTATCTGCATTCTAAATTCGGAAATACCTAACAATATTTTAGGTTATTCATATTATAATGCATGTCTAATCATTACCAGTTAATAATTAATAGTTACCGTATTTTATCATGATTTGTCACAGAAAGCAATCAATTCATATCCCTAATCATGATAAAAGATAATTTATAAAATAAAAACACTCACAAACTGGTTATAGGCCTGTAGCTCTCTTTTCCACGATCGCAACGGATCCAGAATCGTCTCAATCGGAGTCCGGATGCTCCCGATATCGCCTGAATACTAAATCATAACAAATAGGATTCAATATGTAATAAAAATATTTAAATGCAAATAATAAATATTAGCAGGGGGTTTTCTGTAAAATATACCTGTAATGGGTTTGGATGCGGGTTAACGGCCGGGTTTGGATCCGATAACCCGAATCCATAACTTAAAGTATTGGGTACGGGTTAATGGGTTATTGGGTTGGATTGGGGTTATTTGGGTTAATGTTTTTTGGATTAACCCATTAGGGGTTATTGGTTTTACCCAATTACAAAGAGAGAGAAAGACAAGAAAGAACAGGGCAGCAGTGCTGCCCTGTGCCCGCGCGGCCGGCGGCGGGGCGGGGGCTCGCCGGCGGCGATCCCGGCCGCCGGCGGCGACGGCAGCCCTTCAGACCGAGGGAATGAGAGAGATGGTGAGGGAGAGAAAATCGAATCAAATTGCAATGGAGAAGACGAATAAAAAGAGGAGCCAGAAAGAAAGAAACAGAGATTGTAGCAAGAACCCAATCATATTCCAATGGAGAAGACTACTAAGAAGAGGAGCCAGAAAGAAAGAAACAGAGATTGCAGCAATAACCCATATGAATTTGACCAGGCAACGCCTATCCAATTTGAAATTGGAAAACCCCAAAACAGATAAAGGGTATATTTCAGACAACCCCTTCAAACATTTATGTGGGGAGAGAGGAGAAAGGGTTTAGAGAGAGAGAATTCGGAGAGAGAGAGAGAGAGAGAGTGGTGTGAATGAGAGAGGGAGAGAAAGAGAGGGGGATTTTTAATTTGGGGAGAGATGCGGTGGAGTCAAAGGCGGTGGAAGGAGTTCTCCAGAAAAATGGAGAAGAGAAAGGAAAGGAAAGGAAAAGAAAAAGAATAGAAAATTAATATTTAAATATTATAATATTGGCCTAAAATGCGACTAGCTCTGAACGGTGCCCAAAAATTATAGAAAATAGAAAATATTATCCTGAGACCTAAGATGAAGACGGTTTGTCGAAACTCAATCCGGTTTGCAAATTAAAAATCACGGAGTGTCTCGCCGATACGGGCGACACCGGTTTGGCCGGATTTTCGATAAATTCAGAAAAATACCCAAACGTAGCTCATGCGATTCTAAGACACAGGTTGAAAACGGATTCTCAAAATACGACTCCGTTTGTGAACGAAAAATCATAGAGCCGCTTATCGGTATCGGTCGACACCGACTACGGAGATTTTCCAAAATAATCCAGAAAATTTCCAGAAAATCCTGAAAAATCTCAAATATTAGAAAATAATTTTTGAAACTGAAATCAGGTCAATCGGACTACCACGGAGGTCAAATCAATTTTTGTACATCGTATCGCGTACCGATACGGTACTACGTACACCGGGGATCAGGGGTTATAGTAATACAACTCCTGGCTCTTGAAAATCATGATTTTTCCCATTTTGCCCCTATTCAGCTCCTATATGGCCTAGGTCAGGCCAATCGGGGATGAAAGTTTAAATTTTTAGTCAAACTTCTGATTAAGACCAGTAATAAGATTAATTGGGAGTAAGTATGCATAGTAACCATGTAATACTTCTTCCGGCTTTTGAGAACTAAATTTTCTCCCTGTTTGAGCCTACTCGGCATTTCTAAGGCCTAGCTCAGGCCAATTAAGGCTGAAAGTTTGGCTTTTGGTCAAACTTTCTAATTAAGACTTAAAATAATGTTAATTAATAGTAATTGTAAATAGAAACTTTGTAATACTACTTTTGTCTCTTGAATACTATGTTTTTCTCATGTTTATTTCTTATTCGACTCTTATATGGCCTTGTTCAGGTCGATCAGGGCTGATAGTTTGAATTTTGGTCAAACTTCTCGATTAAGACTAGAAAAAGGTTAATTGGTAGTATTTGTACTTTGAAATTATGTTATACAGCTCTCGGCTCTTGAGAACCATATTTTCTCCCCCTTTGGGACCTATTCGGGTCTTATATGGCCTGTTTAGGCCAATCGAGGATAAAATTTTGAATTTTGGTTAGACTTCCCAAGTACAACAAGAAACAAGGTTAACTGGTAGTTTTTGTACATAGAAACAATGTAATACCACTCATGACCTTTAAAAACTACATTTAGGCCATATTCGGTACTTTATAAGGCCTAAATACAGCCAATCAGGCCTGAATTTTGACTCTTGATCAAACTTCTCAATTAAGACTAGAAATAAGATTAATTAGTTGTATTTGTGTATAAAACTAGGTATTATCATTCCTAGCTCTTGAGAACCACGTTTTCTCCCCGTTGGGCCCTTTTTGACACGTATATGTCCTTGTTCAGACCAATCGGGGATAAAAGTTTGACTTTTGGTCAAACTTTCTAATTAAAACTAGAAATAAGGTTAATTGGTAGTAATTGTACATGGAAACTATGTAATACTATTCATGCCTCTTGAGAACCACATTTTCTCCATGTTTGGGCCCTACTCGACTTTTCCAACACCTAGTTCAGGCCAATCAGGGCCGAAAGTTTGACTTTTGGTCAAAATTTCCCAATTACTACTAGAAATAAGGTTAATTGAATGTAATTGTACATAGAAATAATATAATACTACTCTCAGATCTTAAGAACCATGTTTTCCCAATATCTTTCCCTATTCGACTCTTATAAGGCCTAGTTTTGTCCAATCGAATCTATGCAATACCATTCTCGGCTTTATAAGGCCTAGTTTATAAGGCCTAGTTTGGTCAAACTTTAAAATTAAGATTAAAAATAAGTTTAATATATAATATTTGTACATCGAATCTATGCAATACCATTCTCGGCTCTTAAAAATCACGTTTTCTCCTCGTTTATGCCATATTATAAGGTCTAATTCAGGCCAATCGGGGCTGAAAGTTTGACTTTTGGTCAAACTTTCTAATTAGACTAGAACAAAGTTAATTGGTAGTATTTATATATAGAAACTATATAATACCACTCACGACTCTTGAAAATCGTGTTTTCTCCCCTTTTAGGCCCTATTCTGGCTCTTATAAGGCCTAGTTCAAACTAATCTGGGCTGAGAGTTTGACTTTTAATGAAACTCCCCAATTAAGGCTTGAAATAAGATTAGCTAGTAGCATTTGTGCATAGAAACAATATAATATCACTCTCGGCTTTTAAAAACCACATTTTCTTCCCGTTTAGCCCTATTTGGCTCTTATATGCCCTAGTTCAGGCCAATCAGAAATGAACGTTTGACTTTTGGTCAAACTTTTCAATTAAAACTAGAAACAAGGTTAATTGGTAGTAATTGTTTATAGAAACTATATAATACTAATTTCGGCTCTTGAGCACTATGTTTTCTCCCCGTTTGGCCCTACTCAGATCTTCTAAGGCCAAGTTCAGGCCAATCAGAGCTGAAAATTTGACTTTTTATCAAACTTCTCAATTAATACTAGAAATAAAGTTAATTGGGAGTAATTGTATATTAAAACTATGTAATATAACTCTAAACTCTTGAGAACCACGTTTTCCCTATGTTCGTTCCTTATTCAGCCCCAATAAGACCTAGTTTATGCCAAAAAGCTGAAAGTTTGGTTTTGGATCAAACTTTCCAATTAAGACTAGAAATAAGTTTAACTAATAGTATTTGTACATAAAAACTATATAATACTACTGTCCACTCTTGAGAACCACTTTTTCCCTATGTTTGTTCCCTATTCGACTCTAATATGGTCTAGTTCAGGCCGATCGGAGCTGAAAGTTTCGCTTTTGGTCAAACTTGCAGATTAAAACAACAAGGTTATTAGTAGTAATTGTACATAGAAACTTTGTAATACTACTCCCAGCTCTTGAAAATCACATTTTCCTCATGTTTGTTCCCTATTTGGCTCTTATAAGGCTTAGTTTAGGCCAATCGGGGCTGAAAGTTTGGCTTTAGGTGAAACATCCCAATTAAAACTAGAAATAAGTTTAATTAATAGTATTCGTACATATAAACTATGTATTACCATTCTCGGCTATTGAAAATCATGTTTTCTTCTCGTTTGGGCACTATTCAGCTCTTATAAGGCTAATTCAAGCCAAATCGAGGCCAAAAGTTTTGGTCAAAATTTTAACTAAGACTAAAAATAAGTTTAACTGATAGTATTTGTGCATAGAAACTATGTAATACCACTCCTGACTCTTGCAAATCACGTTTTTAAGCCGTTTATGCCCTATTTGGCTCTTATATGGCCTAGTTCAGGTCAAATAGGGATGAAATTTGACATTTGGTTAAAGGCCTAATTAAGGCTAGAAATGAGGTTAATTGGTAGCAGTTGTATATAGAAAATTTGTAATACCACTCCCGCTTTTGAGAACCATATTTTCTTCCCGTTTGGCTCTCTATTCGGCGCTTAGTGCTTTAGTTTCGGCCAATGCGGGATGAAAGTTTGACTTTTAGTCAAACTTCCCAATTAAGACTATAGAAACACAGTTAATTTGTAATAATTGCACAAAGAAACTATGTGAGACTATTCCCAGCTTTTGATAACGACATTTTCTCTTCTAACTCGGCTCATATAAGGCCTAGTTCAGGCTAAGTAAGGCCGAAAGTTTGACTTTTGGTCAAACTTCATAATTAATAATAGAAACATGGTTAATTAGAAGTAATTGAATATGGAAACTATAAAAACTACTCTCGACTCATGAGAACCAGGTTTTTTTCCCATGTTTTTTCTTCCCTATTTGGATCTTATGAGGCTTAGTTTAGGTCAATCGAGGCTGAAAGTTTGGCTTTTAGTGAAACTTTCTAATTAAGACTTAAAATAAGCTTAATTGATAGTATTTGCACATAGAAATAATGTAATATGACTCTCAGCTTTTGAAAATCACGTTTTCCCCCTATTTAGGCCTTATTTGGCTCTTATAAGCATAAGTTCAGGTCAAATCGGGGTTGAAAGTTTGACTTTTAGTGAAACTTTCTAATTAAGACTAGAAATAAGTTTAATTGATAGTATTTTTTTACATAGAAACTATGTAATTCCACTCCTGGCTCTTGAAAATCATATTTTCTCCTTGTTTGTACCTTACTTAGCTCTTATATACTACCAAGTTCAGGCCAATAAGGGTTGAAAGTTTGATTTTTGTACAAACATCCTTGTTAAGACTAGAATAAGGTTAATTAAAAATATTTATACATAGAAACTATGTAACACCACTCCCGGCTATTGAGAACAGTTTTTTCTTCCTATTTTGGCCCATTCGGCTCTTATAAGGCCTAATTCAAGACAATCACGGCTGAAAGTTTGACTTTTTCTCAAACTTCTCATTGAAGACTCGAAATGAGGTTAATTGGTAGTATTTGCACATAGAAACTACGTAATACCAGTCCCGGCTCCTGAAAATCACGTTTTTTCCCCGTTGTGGCCCTATTCGGCTCTTATGAGGCTTGGTTTCAGGCCAATCTGGACTTTAAGTTTGACTTTTGGTCAAACTTCCCGATTAAGACTGGAAATAAGGATAATTAATAGTAATTGTACATAGAAACTATTTAATAAAACTCACGGCTCTTGAAAATCATATTTTCTTCTCGTTTCGGCCCTATTCAGCCCTTATTATAGGGCCTAGTTTAGGTCAATTGGGGCTGATTTTTGTTCAAACTTTCAAATTAAGACTATAAATAAGGTTAATTGATAGTATTAGTATATAGAAACTATGCTTTCAAATTAAGACTATAAATAAGGTTAATTGATAGTATTAGTATATAGAAACTATGTGACACCACTCTCAGATCATGAAAACACGTTTTCTACCTGTTTGGGCCCTATTCGGCCCTGATATGGCCTAGTTCAGGCTAATCAAGGGTGAAAGTTTGACTTTTTGTTAAACTTCCCAATTAAGACTAGAAACAAGGCAAATTTATAGTAATTATATGTATAACTATATAATACTACTCCTGGCACATAAAAATCATGTTTTTCCCGTGTTTGTTCCCTATTCGGTTCTTATAAGGCCTAATTCAGGCTAATGGGGCCTGAAAGTTTGGCTTTTGGTCAAACTTCCCAATAAAGATTAGAAATAAGGTTAATTGGTATTATATGTATATAGAAACTATGTAATACCACTCTCGACCAATGAAAATCACGTTTTCTCCCCTTTTTAGGTCATATTCGGCTCATATAAGACTTAGTTCAGGCTAATCAAGGCCGAAAGTTTGGTTTTTGGTCAAACTTCCCAATTAAGGCTAAAAAAAAAATCGTATATATAAACTATGTAATACTACTCTTGGCTCTTGAGAACCATATTTTTCACAAGTTTGTTCCCTATTCGGCTCTTATAAGTCCTAGTTTAGTCTATCGGGGCTGAAAGTTTGATTTTTGATCAAACTTACCAAATAAGATAAGAAATATGGTTAGAATTTATGCATAGAAATTATGCAATATCACTCTCGGCGCTTAAGAACCATGTTTTCTCCCAATTTGATCCCTATTCTGCTCTATTATGGCCTAGGTCAGGAAAACCAGGGATGAAAGTTTGAGTTTTGATCAAACTTCTCAATTAAGAGTAGAAATATATTTAATTGATAGTATTTGTACATAGAAACTATAAAATACTACTTCTCACTCTTGAGAATCATGTTTTCCTTATATTGGTTTACTATTCGGCTCTTATAAGGTCTAGTCTAGGCTAATCTGGGCTAAAAGTTTGGCTTTTGATCAGACTTCCCGATAAAGAATAGAAATAAGTTTAATTGAGAGCATTTTACGTAGAAACTAGGTAATATCACTTCTGGCGCTTGAAAATCACGTTTTTCCCCATTTATACCCTATTCGGCTCTTATGTGGCCTAGTTCAGGCAAATCGGGGATGAAAGTTTGACTTTTAGTCAAACTTCTTAATTTAGGCTACAAACAATGTTAATTGGTAGTAATTATACATAAAAATTATGTAATACTACTCCCGGCTCTTGAGAACCGCGTTTTCTCCCCATTTGAGTCCTACTCGGTTCTAATAAGGCGTAGTTCAATCCAATCGGGACTGAAAGTTTAGCTTTTGGTCAAACTTCTAAATTAAGATCAGAAACAAAGTTAATTAGTATTAATTGTGTATAAAAACTATGCAATACTACTATATGCTCTTGAAAATCATGTTTCCCTCTTATTTATTCCCAATTCGGCTCTTATAAGCCTAGTGCAGGCCTATCAGGGCTAAAAGTTTGACTTTTGATTTAACTTTCTAATTATGACTAGAAATAAGGTTAATTGATAGTAATTATATATAAAAACTATGTAATACCAGTCCTGACACTTTAGAACCACGTTTTCTTCCGTTTGGACCGTACTCGTCTCTTATAAGGCCTAGTTCAGGCCAATGAGGGCCAAAAGTTTGGCTTTTGGTCAAACTTTTCGATTAAAACTTGAAACATAGTTAATTAGTAGTAATACCATATAGACACTACGTAATACTACCCTCGACTATTGAAAATTACGTTTTCCCCATGTTTATTCCCTTCAGCTCTTATAAGGCCTAGTTCAGGCTAATTGGCGCTAAAAGTTTGACTTTTGGATAAACTTTCTAATTAAGACTAGAAATAAGATTAATTGATAGTATTTGTATATAAACTATGTAATACCACTCCTGGCTGTTGAGAACCACATTTTCTTCCCGTTTGGACCCTAATTTGGCTCTTTTGTGCCCTAGTTTAGCCAACTCGGGGATAAAAGTTTGATTTTTGATCAAAATTCCCAATTAAGATTAGACACAAGGTTAATTTATAGTAATTGAACAAAGAAACTATGTAATACCATTCTCGGCTCTTAAAAATCACATTTTCTACTCGTTTAGGCCATATTCAACTCTTATAAGGCCTAATTCAGGCCAATCGGGGCTAGAAGTTTGACTTTTTTTCTAATTAAGACTAGAAACAGGGTTAATTATTAGTATTTATATATAAAAACTATATAATACCACTCACGACTCTTGAAAACCGCGTTTTTCCCTTTTAAGGCCTTATTCGGCTCTTATTAGGCCTAGTTCAAACTAATCGGGGCTGAGAGTTTGACTTTTGGTAAAACTTCCTAATTAAAACTAGAAATAAGGTTAAGAGGTAGCATTTGTGCATAGAAACAATATAATTTTATTCTCGACTTTTGAAAACCACATTTTCTCCTCATTTGGGCCATATTATTTGGCTCTTATATGGCCTAGTTCAGGCCAATCGGGAATGAACGTTTGACTTTTGGTCAAACATCCCAATTAAGACTAGAAACAAGCTTAGTTGGTAGTAATTTTTCATAGAAACTATGTAATACTAATCCCGGCTCTTGAGAACCACGTTTTCCTCATGTTTTTTTCCTTATTCAGCACCAATAAGACCTAATTTAGGCCAAAAGGGCTGAATGTTTGGCTTTGGATCAAACTTCCCAATTAAGGCTAGAAATAAGTTTAACTCATAGTATTTGTACATAAAAACTATATAATATTACTCTCGACTATTGAGAACCGCTTTTTCCCTATGTTTATTCCCTATTCGATTCTAATATGGTCTAGTTCAGGCCAATCGAGGCTGAAAGTTTGACTTTTGGTCAAACTTTTAGATTATGACCCAAAATAAGGTTAACTAGTAGTAATTATACATAGAAACTATGTAATACTACTCCCGACATTTAAAAATCACATTTTCCCCAGTTTGTTCTCTATCTGGCTCTTATAAGTGTTGGCCCAAAGGCCTTCCACTATAGTTTTGATGATGATTAACTCATGTAGTTATATGTACTAATTATCTTGTGATTTTAGTTTCAGATCATTAATCAAGATATTAGTAGGTGATTAGCTTCAACAAAGATGGTTTAGAAGCTTTCACATGATGATTCAAGAGCCCGAGCGTCAAGATGATATCTAGCACTCATTGGAGTCAAGCTCGATGAATCAAGTCTTTGGATTGAGTCGGCTTGGAGATTGCGCTCTACAAGAAGACATCGGTACCATAGTTTAGTTTTGTGTTTAGATCCATATTGTAAAGATTAGAATAGTATGATATGCTCAAGTTCACACACACACACGTTTCATGTATTGGTTTTGGTTTATGGTTTAACCGATCTTGATTTTCATGAATAGATATTATATCAAAACAAGTTTACATGGTTTAATGTATATTAGATTTGTTCTATATACATGCATGCTTCAACTACTTAGACAAACTTACTTTGATATACCTATTCATGTGTTTTAGGTTTTGTGTTTTAACAAAACTTATTTTTGGAATTATAGACAAAAACTATGATATATATGTTTCATGTATATTGGATTATATCCATATACATCATGCCTAAATGTTGTTTAATATCATGTTTTTGTATTTGGATAAGTTTTGGACAAAATGTATTTTCTATTCAAAATCCAAGTTTTAGAATATACGGTTTTGGTTTTTGGTAAAAATGATAAGACACAAAAATAGTTCAGAATGCATGATATTTGAGTTGAAATTTTTATCACATGTTTATATATCAATGCAAAATGATAAAACTATTTTTGGGGATTTTTAAGTATTTTACAAGATTTATTAAAAATTTTAACATGTTTTCTGACCCAGTTTTGACCCAGTTCTGTGCCTGACAGGCTAGGTCGGTCGACCATACGGTCGACCGAACTAGTAGCCGGTCGACCGAACGGTCGACCGACGTGCACAGCCTTGTGCACGTCTGGCTGGCACTTGGAACGGTCGACCGAGCTGTCGACCGGGTCTGAGAGCAGAGCTCTCTGTTTGTTTCGGTCGACGGGGCGGTCAACCAGTAGCTGGCAACGGTCAAAATGTGACCGTTGGCCGGTCGACCGACCGGTCGACCGGTAGGCCATTTTTGGCAGGATCTGCTACCAACGGCTATATTTTTCTGGGGGCTATAAATACCCCATTAATAGCCAGTTTTCTGTAAGATTTTTTGTGCGAATTTTTCCTTACTCTCTGGTGTTTTCACAGCAATCAAAAGAAGTTTTTGGACTTAAATTGAACAATCTATTTGGTGTTTTTGCTAGGGTTTGGACAATCAAAGAAAAGGATTTTTGGGAAAAGATTTTGATTGAACTTCTTCATATTGTTTTTTTTTTTTTTGGATTTTTCTTTGTGATTTTGATTTCCATTCCATTGGTTTTCTCCACACTTGAGCTACATCTACTTTCTTATTCTATAGGATCTTTGTGTGGGAGAAAGAGATTGTTTGTGGTTGCCTTTTGGACCACCAAGTTGTAAACCCAATCTTTGCTTGGCTTTGTGCCTTTGGGTTGTATCCCTCAAGTTGTGAGGTGATCCTTGTGTAAGCTTTGTGCTAATCCCTCAAGTTATGAGGTGATTGTTTGTTGGCTTGGAGTTGTGCCTCAAGGAGGAGGTTGTATTTGTAAGGAGAGGAGTTGGGTACTCCTTGTAATTGTGATTGCCCCAAATCCTCGTTGGAGGTTCCCTTTGTGGGAATCCTTTGTGGACAAGCTAGTGGACTTAAAATCCTTCTGTGTGAAGGCGGGGATGTAGAGCTGGGTGCTCGAACCTCGAAACATATCTTGTTGTTTGCGCTTGTTCCATTGATTCTTACTCTTACTCTCTCTCTTACTTTGTGCATATTGCTATATCATATACTTGCTTGGTTGTGTGCATCACTTGTTGGTTGCACTTGAGTGTAATTTGCAATTAGTTTTTAAATTTCTCATTTAGTTCATAGATTAGCATTATCACCTATTCACCCCCCTCTAGGTGATTTCAATTGGTATCAGAGCCTACGCTCCTGATATTTAGGTTTAACCACCTAGGAGTGAGATCTTGGTTTGCTAATCTTCATTTGTATTTTTCATTTGCACACATATAGTTGCACTCATGGATAGCCCTCCTATGTTTGACTTTTTTAGACTTGATGATTGGAAGGCCAAGATGAGTAGGCATTTAAAAACACTAGGACATTTAGTTTATCAAGCCTCTACTATAGAATCCTTCCCAAATAGTAGCAAGCATAGAAAGGCCAATGCACTTGCACTTAAAACACTTAGAGCATCTCTTAATGAATATCTTTTACCGGTGTTTGATCATTATGATTCGGCTTTTGCAGTTTGGAGCATATTGACTTCTCCCGAGCTTCCAAGGATTATCAACAAGTTGAGAAGATCTAGGAGAGACGAGTCCGACGAGCATTGCCTCATGGTCCAAGGGAAAGACTCCCTTGAGGTACAATCGGATTCTCAACTAGATGATAGCTCTAGTTCATATTGCTATGGGTGCTTAGAAGTTCAAAATTTAAATGTAGAACTTGCTTCAAAACTTGAAAATTTTATTGAAAAACATGACCTTTTGAAAAAGAAGCATTTTGAATTAAAAGAAGAAATGAAGGATTTATGCTCTACTTTTGAATTGGTTTTGCAAGAGAAGGAAGAGATTACTAGTGAACGTGACTCACTAAGATCTCAACTAGACCTTGCCCTAAAAGAGATTGATGATTTGAAAAATAAAAACAATTGTGATGATGTTGTGAAAAACAATGCGATTTTATCTTCAAAATTGAATTTTGTTTTAGAAGATAACCTTGCTTTGAAGAATAAAATTGATTCCATTACAAAAGAATTGGATTTGGTTTTAAAGAAAAATGAATCTTTAAAAATTGATATAGATTCTCATGTTTGCCATGCTAGTGTAGCTTCACCTAGCACATCTTTTGCATGCTCCACTTTATCTTCTTGTATTGAAAAAGATATAAATGTTTTGAAGAAAAGTGTTGAATGTTTGGGCTCCACTTTGAGCCAATGTACTTTGAACCACACACGCTTGGAAACCTTGGTTCGCAAGAAACAAGTTCCATCTTTACATGTACACCCATCACGGCATACAC
Organism: Agave tequilana; assembly: GCA_038442645.1. NCBI lineage: Eukaryota > Viridiplantae > Streptophyta > Magnoliopsida > Asparagales > Asparagaceae > Agave > Agave tequilana. The sequence goes on along the minus strand of JAVJIF010002510.1, from coordinate 42,186 downwards.
ATGCTTCCCACGGTCACCATCATAACACATTGTATGCTCATGTGTACACATGTACACATTGTGGTCGAAAAGGCCACCTTGCTAGATTTTGTTATGATCGTTTACATGATGAAAATTTAGCATGTAATTTTGTTTGGGTTAGGAAAGATACTAACCCCCGTGGACCCAAAAGAAAATGGGTACCAAAAACCACCTCTTTGATTTTTGATGTAGGTGTGGGCTCTCGCATCACGTGAGAGTATTGGTGCCTTGAGGTGGATGCGTTCCAAACTTAAAGAAAACAATTTGGATGCATCATTTTCAAGGGGAGTTTGGTGGAGAGGACCACCATTGGTTTGGAGAACTAGAGAGGTGCCTTCATCGGTTTTGGTATCAATCTCTAACTCTCACTTTTATTTGCATGCTTTTCATGTTCATCTATTTATAACATGTCATGTTTTATTGCCCATTATGCTTATGTCATGTTGATTAGATTAGTGTTATACATGTTTAGTTACTTGAGACACCCATGTTTTATATGGTTCTATATTTAGTGTTCTCACCTTGTTTAAACTAATATGTATGCACTAGATCTAATGTACATGCATATACATAATGATCATATGGATGTTTATGATTTTTGTTTTGATGATTCATGTTTAGTATTTTAAATGCCTTGGTTATTAGATCATTGACATGCATGTACAGCTTTTGAGATCACCCATGTTTAGATAGACCCATTTGTTGTGTTCTCACCATTGTTTGGCTATTATGTATATCATGATTCTAATAGCAAGTGGATTTACTTCATGATCATTTTTATGTTATCATGTTGATCTATGTGTCTTTTTATGCTTCTTGATTTGAATATATGTTTAGATGTTAGTTTTCATGAAAACTAGGATTTATACTTGTACATAGAATGGGCCACAAGTAAATCTTTATATATGTTTGTGCTTGAATGCCTATTTGTACCCATTAGATGTGCTTGTATAGTCTAGTTTTGATGATTCATGCATTTTAAACTTGTATTCCTATTTTGGACATGTTTTTATGATCATGTGTTTTCACTTCATGTATATGTCCATCTTGTCAAAACTATTGATTATACATATACATCCTTTGAGCCACGTGCCTTCATGCATATACCTTTGTGGACTCATTGTGTTTAGGATATGTATGTATACTTTAGTTTGTACATGACATACATATGCCTTGAAGTTTAAATCGTTTTGATGATTTTCATGATTTTCATATTTTTTAGGTAATTTCAATTGGAAATGAAAATTTAGTTTTTCATGTGTGAATGTTTTTAAGGAATTTCACATGAGCTTAATTGAATATTTTCATGTTGATATGTGTCACATAACACTTGTTCACTCACTTTATTAGTTTACTCATGATTTGTTTTCATGAGACTATAATATGGGCTTTATGGATTTTGAGTGTTTAGTGATCATGTAATTTACATGTGTTTCATGAAAAACAATTTTGTTTTATTCCTTACTTGAAGGATTTCGTACTAGTTTGTAATTTTTCATTTAACTAGTTCGTATTCTTCAATTGGTAGAGTTTTTCAAACATTCTATATTTTTAAAACCTATTTTTGAAAACCCTACCTTCAAAGGGTGGTTGGATGGGAGATCATGTTCATGTATGCTTTAAAATGAAAATCATTTAAAACTTGAACCATGATTGGGAGGTATAGGAATATGATGTATACACTTGATCATTATTGTTGTTTCAATTGGTATCATTGAATTCTTTCAATTGGTATCAATATTAACATTTTTGTATACTCATATATTGTTTTTATGTATGTATGCTCTCAATTCTAATGGTATCAATTTCAATTGGTATCTATCTATTCAAACATATACATGTGTTATTTGTGCTTGCTATATCTCTATATCTTTAAGCACAAAATTTTGTTTATGATAAGCTTGAGTTTCAACTTTGTTTCAATTGATTAATTTTCAATTGGTATCCATATACAAGCTTTATCATAGTTTTAGTTGGTATTTCATAAAGGGGGAGAAAATTTAATTTTATCTTTCAATTGGTATTTGGTTTACTATGGACTTTGCATTCCACTCCCTTGCTTTATGATGGAAAATAATAATTTCATTTGGTAAATTATGTTTAAAGAATAATAATTTCAATTGGCATCAAGATTTATGTTTAGAAATTCAAAATTTGTAATGCTTAATTTCAAATTGGTATCAAGATTGCTTATTTACATTTGGTATGTTATTTGTTTACTTATCAATTGGCATCAAGATTTTTGTTTTTCAATTGTATAGTTTCAATTTTAAATTGGTATCAATATGCACTTCATTGACACATTTTTAATTGGTATCATATTTGTTATGACCCCTTATTGACATTGTTTTTGTTTTAGACAAAAAGGGGGAGAACATTTTTGTGTGTTTTGATTTACCCTTATTGATTGTTTATTTTTGAACAAAAAGGGAAAAAGAATATATTTTCATTTGTTTTGTCTTTAACCCCTTTGTTGATGATTGACAAAAAGGGGGAGAAGAATTTGGTTTATATGCATGTCTTTGTATGCATAGTTTATGTTTTTAATTTCAATTGGTATAAAAAGCATTATTTGTTTTGTAAAAAGAATCATTAGTTTTGTTTTTGCAATTGGTATTAAGAGTTTGTTTTAAAGAATTATTTGTTTTATTTAATTGATATCAAGAGCATGTTTAGCGTTCATTGCATATATTTGATGTTTATCTCTATGCATGAGTTAAGGGGGAGCTTCTTTGAAGCTTAACTTTAATCCATGCATATATAACTCCATGAGTTTTGTTATCATCAAAAAGGGGGAGATTGTTGGCCCAAAGGCCTTCCACTCTAGTTTTGATGATGATTAACTCATGTAGTTATATGTACTAATTATCTTGTGATTTTAGTTTCAGATCATTAATCAAGATATTAGTAGGTGATTAGCTTCAACAAAGATGGTTTAGAAGCTTCACATGATGATTCAAGAGCCCGAGCGTCAAGATGATATCTAACACTCATTGGAGTCAAGCTCGGTGAATCAAGTCTTTGGATCGAGTCGGCTTGGAGATTGCGCTCTACAAGAAGACATCGGTACCATAGTTTAGTTTTGTGTTTAGATCCATATTGTAAAGATTAGAATAGTATGATATGCTCAAGTTCACAACACACACGTTTCATGTATTGGTTTTGGTTTATGGTTTAACCGATCTTGGTTTCCATGAATAGATATTATATCAAAATAAGTTTACATGGTTTAATGTATATTAGATTTGTTCTATATACATGCATGCTTCAACTACTTAGACAAACTTACTTTGATATACCTGTTCATGTGTTTTAGGTTTTGTGTTTTAACAAAACTTATTTTTGGAATTATAGACAAAAACTATTATATATATGTTTCATGTATATTGGATTATATCTATATACATCATGCCTAAATGTTGTTTAATATCATGTTTTTGTATTTGGATAAGTTTTGGACAAAATGTATTTTCTATTCAAAATCCAAGTTTTAGAATATACGGTTTTGATTTTTGGTAAAAATGATAAGACACAAAAATAGTTCAAAATGCATGATATTTGAGTTGAAATTTTTGTCACATGTTTATATATCAATGCAAAATGATAAAACTATTTTTGGGGATTTTTAAGTATTTTACAAGATTTATTAAAAATATTTTAACATGTTTTCTGACCCAGTTTTGACCCAGTTATGTGCCTGACAGGCTAGGTCGGTCGACCGTACGGTCGACCGAACCAGTAGCCGGTCGACCGAATGGTCGACCGACGTGCACAACCTTGTGCACGTCTGGCTGGCACTTGGAACGGTCGACCGAGCGGTCGACCGGGTCTGAGAGCAGAGCTCTCTGTTTGTTTCGGTCGACCGGTCGGTCGACCGGTAGCTGGCAACGGTCAAAATGTGACCGTTGGCCGGTTGACCGGTCGGTCGACCGGTAGGCCATTTTTGGCAGGATCTGCTGCCAACGGCTATATTTTTCTGGGGGCTATAAATACCCCATTAATGGCCAGTTTCTCTAAGATTTTTTGTGCGAATTTTTCCTTACTCTCTGGTGTTTTTCACAGCAATCAAAAGAAGTTTTTGGACTTAAATTGAACAATCTATTTGGTGTTTTTGCTAGGGTTTGGACAATCAAAGAAATGGGTTTTTGGGAAAGATTTTGATTGAACTTCTTCATATTGGTTTTTAGTTTTTCCCAAGGATTTTTCTTTGTGATTTTGATTTCCATTCCATTGGTTTTCTCCACACTTGAGCTACATCTACTTTCTTATTCTATAGGATCTTTGTGTGGGAGAAAGAGATTGTTTGTGGTTGCCTTTTGGACCACCAAGTTGTAAACCCAATCTTTGCTTGGCTTTGTACCTTTGGGCTGTATTCCTCAAGTTGTGAGGTGATCCTTGTGTAAGATTTGTGCTAATCCCTCAAGTTGTGAGGTGATTGTTTGTTGGCTTGGAGTTGTGCCTCAAGGAGGAGGTTGTGTTTGTAAGGAGAGGAGTTGGGTACTCCTTGTAATTGTGATTGCCCCAAATCCTCGTTGGAGGTTCCCTTTGTGGGAGTCCTTTGTGGACAAGCTAGTGGACTTAAAATCCTTCTGTGTGAAGGCGGGGATGTAGAGCTGGGTGCTCGAACCTCGAAACATATCTTGTTGTTTGCCCTTATTCCATTGACTCTTACTCTTACTCTCTCTCTCTTTACTTTGTGCATATTGCTATATCATATACTTGCTTGGTTGTGTGCATCACTTGTTGGTTGCACTTGAGTGTAATTTGCAATTAGTTTTTAAATTCCGCATTTAGTTCATAGATTAGCATTATCACCTATTCACCCCCCCTCTAGGTGATTTCAATAAGGCTTAGTTTAGGCCAATCGGGATTGAATGTTTAGCTTTTGGTGAAACTTCCTAATTAAGACTATAAATAAGTTTAATTGATAGTATTCGTATATATAAACTATGTATTACCACTCTCGGCTATTGAAAATCACATTTTCTTCTCGTTTGGGCCCTGCTCGGTTCTTATAAGGCTAATTCAAGCCAAATCGTGACCAAAATTGGTCAAAATTTTCAATAAAGACTAGAAATAAGTTTAATTGATATAGTATTTGTACATGGAAACTATGTAATACCACTTCTGACTCTTGAAATTCACGTTTTCACCATGTTTATGCCCTATTTGGATCTTATATGGCCTAGTTCAGGCCAAACGGGGAAGAAAGTTTGACATTTAATTTATTCCTAATTAAGATTAGAAATAAGGTTAATTGGTTGTAGTTGTATATAAAACTTTGTAATACCACTCTCGGCTTTTGAGAACCACATTTTCTTCCCGTTTGGGCCTTATTCGGTTCATATGTGCCCTAGTTCCGGCCAATCGAGGATAAAAGTTTGACTTTTAGTCAATTTTTCCAATTAAGACTATAGAAACAAAGTTAATTTATAATAATTGGTCAAAGAAATTATGTGAGACTATTCCCAGCTTTAGATAACAACATTTTCTCCCCATTTAAGCCCTAACTCGGTTCTGATAAGGCCTAGTTCAGGCTAATTGAGGCTGAAAGTTTGACTTTTGGTCAACTTCATAAATAATAATAGGAACAAGGTTAATTGTAAGTAAATTGTACATAGAAACTATAAAAACTACTTCCGACTCTTGAGAACCACGTTTTCCCTATGTGTTTTCCCTATTTGGATTTTATAAGGCTTAGTTTAGGCCAATCGGGGCTGAAAGTTTGGCTTTTGATGAAACTTCCAAATTAAGACTTGAAATAAGCTTAATTGATAGTATTTGTACATAGAAACAAAGTAAAACCACTCCCAGCTCTTGAAAATCATGTTTTCCCCCTGTTTAAGCCTTATTCGGCTCTTATAAGGCATAATTCAGGCCAAATCGAGGTTGAAAGTTTGACTTTTAGTGAAACTTTTCAATTAAGACTACAAATAAGTTTAATTGATAGTATATTTTACATTGAAACTATGTAATTCCACTACTAGCTCTTGAAAATCATGTTTTCTCCTTGTTTGGACCTTATTTGGCTCTTATATACTGCGAAGTTCAGGACAATCAGGGTTAAAAGTTTGACTTTTATACAAACATCCTAATTAAGACTAGAAATAAAGTTAATTAGTAATATTTATACATAGAAACTATGTAATACCACTCCCGGCTATTGAGAACAGTTTGTTCTTCCCATTTTGGACTATTCAGCTCTTGTAAGGTCTAATTCAAGACAATCGCGGCTGAAAGTTGAAAGTTTGACTTTTGCTCAAACTTCTCAATGAAGACTCGAAATAAGGTTAATTGGCAGTATTTGTACATAGAAACTATGTAATACTAATCTCGGCTCTTGAAAATCACGTTTTTTTCCCGTTTTAGCCCTATTCGGTTCTTATGAGGCTTAATTTCAGGCCAATCTAGGCTTTATATTTGATTTTTAATCAAACTTTTCAATTAAGACTAGAAATAAGGATAAATAATAGTAATTGTATATAGAAACTGTGTAATAAAACTCACAGCCCTTGAAAACCATTTTTTCTTCGCGTTTCAGCCCTATTCGGCTATTATTATAGGGCCTAATTCAAGTCAATCGAGGCTGATTCTTGGTCAAACTTTCAAATTAAGACTATAAATAAGGTTAATTGATAGTATTATTATATAGAAACTATGTAATACCACTCTCGAATCCTGAGAACCACGTTTTCTACCCGTTTGGGCCCTACTCGGCCTTGATATGTCCTAGTTCAGGCCAATCGGGCGTGAAAGTTTGACTTTTGGTCAAACTTCCCAATTAATACTCGAAACAAGGTAAATTTGTAGTAATTGTTTGTGCAACTATATAATACTACTCCTTGCACATGAAAATCCCGTTTTCCCCGTGTTTGTTCCCTATTCGGTTCTTATAAGACCTAGTTCACGCCAATTGGGTTGAAAGTTTGTTTTTGGTCAAACTTTCCAATAAAGACTAGAAATAAAGGTAAGTAGTATTATTTGTATATAGAAACTATGTAATACCACTCCCGGCCAATGAAAATCACGCTTTCTCCCCTTTTAGGCCCTATTCGCTTTTATAAGGCCTAGTTTAGGCCAATAAGGCCGAAAGTTTGGCTTTTGGTCAAACTTCTCAATTAATACTAAAAGCAAGATTAATTAGTAGTAATTGTACATATAAACTATGTAATACTACTCTTGGCTCTTGAGAACCACATTTTTCACATGTTTGTTCCCTATTCGGCTCTTCTAAGTGTTAGTTTAGTCCATCAGGGCTAAAAGTTTGATTTTTGATCAAACTTCCAAATTAAGACAAGAAATAAGGTTAATTGGTGGTATTTATACATAGAAATTATGCAATATCACTCTCATCTCTTAAGAACCATGTTTTCTATCTGTTTGGGCTCTATTTGGCTCTTATATGGCCCAGTTCAGGATAATCGGGGAGGAAAGTTTGACTTTTGGTCAAACTTCGCAATTAAGAGTAGAAATATGTTTAATTGATAGTATTTGGACATAAAAACTATGTAATACTATTCCTCACTCTTGAGAATCACGTTTTCCGCATATTTGTTTACTATTCGGCTCTTATAAGGTCTAGTTTAGACTAATCGGGGCTAAAAGTTTGGCTTTTGGTCAAACTTCCAGATTAAGAATAGAAATAAGTTTAATTGATAGTATTTTTACATAGAATTAGGTAATACCACTACCGGCTCTTGAAAATCACATTTTTCCTCGTTTATGCCTTGTTCGACTCTTATATGGCCTAGTTCAGGCAAATCGGGGATAAAAGTTTGACTTTTGGTCAAACTTCTTAATTTAGACTAGAAACAAAGTTAATTATAGTAATTGTACATAGAACTTTGTAATACTACTCTTGGCTCTTGAGAACCATATTTTCTCCCTATTTGGGTCCTACTCGGGTCTAATAAGGCATAGTTGTCCAATCAGGGTCGAAAATTTGACTTTTGGTCAAACTTCTAAATTAAGACCAAAAACAAGGTTAATTAGTATTAATTGTACATAGAAATTATGTAATACTACTCTCTGCTCTTGAAAATCACGTTTTCCCCATGTTTATTCCCTATTCGGCTCTTATAAGGCCTAGTGAAGGCCTATCGGTGCAAAAAGTTTGAATTTTGATTTAACTTTCTAATTATGACAAGAAAGTTAATTGATAGTAATTATATATAGAAACTATGTAATACTACTCCTGGCACTTAAGAACCACATTTTCTCCCGTTTGGACCATGCTCGCCTCTTATAAAGCCCTAGTTCAGGCCAATGAGAACCGAAAGTTTGGCTTTTTGTCAAACTTCTAAATTAAGACTTGAAACATGGTTAATTAGTAGTAATACCATATAGAAAATATGTAAGACTACTCTCGACTCTTGAAAACCATATTTTTCCCATGTTTATTCCCTTCGGCTCTTATAAGGCCTAGTTTAGGCCAAATTGGCGCTGAAAGTTTTACTTTTGGATAAACTTCCTAATTAAGACTAGAAATAAGATTAATTGGTAGTATTTGTATATAGAAACTATGTAATACCACTCCCGGCTCTTAAGAACCACATTTTCTTCCCATTTAGGCCATAATTCGGCTCTTATGTTCCCTAGTTCAGCCCACTCGGGGATAAAAGTTTGACTTTTGGTCAAAATTTCCCATTAAGATTAGAAACAAGGTTAATTTATAGTAATTGTATGTAATACTATTTTCAGCTCTTGAGAACACCGTTTTCTCCCCGTTTAGGCCCTAACTCAGCTATTATGAGGCCTATTCAGGCCAATGAGGGCCGAAATTTTGACTTTTGATCAAACTTCACAATTAATAATAGAAATAAGGTTAATTAAAAGTAATTCTATATAGAAACTATGAAGACTATTCTCGACTCTTGAGAACCACGTTTCCCTATATTTGTTCCCTATTTGGCTCTTAAAAGGCCTAGTTTAGGCCAATCGGGGCTGAAAATTTGGCTTATGGTGAAACTTCCCAATTAAAACTAGAAATAAGTTTAATTGATAGTGTTTGTGTATATAAACTATGTAATACCTCTCTCGACCCGACTATTGAAAATCACATTTTCTCCCTGTTTAGGCCCTATTCGGCTCTTATAAGGACTAATTCAAGCCAAATCGGGACCAAAAGTTTTAGTTAAGATTTTCAACTAAGACTAGAAATAAGTTAATTGATAATGTTTGTACATAAAAACTATAAAATACCACTCTCGACAATTGAAAATCATATTTTTCCCCCATTTAGGCCCTATTTGGCTCTTACATGGCCTAGTTCAAGCCAATCAGGGATGAAAGATTGACTTTCGGTTAAACTTTTCAATTAAGATAAGAAACATGGTTAATTGGTAGTAATTATACAAAGAAACTATGTATTACTACTCTCGATTCTGGGTTCTCTACCATGCAATACCACTACTGGCTCTTAAAAATCATGTTTTCTCACCGTTTAGTCCTATTCGGCTCTTATAAGGTCAAATTCATCCAATCGGGATTTAAAGTTTGACTTTTGGTCAAACTTCCTAATTAAGACTAGAAACAAGGTGAATCGACACTATTTAGACATAGAAACTATGTAATACTTTCACGGCTCTTGAAAACTATGTTTTCTCCCCATTTAGGCCTATTTGGCTCTTATAAGGCCTAGTTCAAGCCAATCGGCGCAGAAACTTTGATTTTTGGTCAAACACCCCAATTAAAACTAGAAAGTAGGTTAATAGATAGTATTTGTACATAGAAACTATGTAATACCACTCTCGACTCTTGAGAACCACTTTTTTTCCCCGTTTGGGCCCAAATTTAGCTCTTATATGGCCTAATTCAGGCTAATCTGGGCCGAAAGTTTGATTTTTGGTCAAGTTTCTCAATTAATACTAGAAATAAGGTTAATTGGATGTAATTGTATATAGAAAAAATATAATACTACTCCTGGATCTTGAGGACCACATTTTCCCTATGCTTTTCCCTATTCGGCTCTTATAAGGCCTAGTTTAGTCCAATCGGGATTGAAAGTTTGGCATTTGGTCAAACTTCAAAATTAAGAGAAATAAGTTAATAGATAATCTTTGTACATCAAAACTATGCAATAACAATCCCGGCTCTTAAAAATCACGTTTTCTTCCTGTCTAGGCCATATTCAGCTCTTATAAGGCCTAATTCAGACCAATCGGGGCTGAAAGTTTGACTTTTGGTCAAACTTTCTAATTAAGACAAGAAACAAGGTTTATTGGTAGTATTATACATAGAAACTATATAGTACCACTCACGGCTCTTGAAAACAACGTTTTCTCCCCTTTTAGGTCCTATTCGGCTTTTATAAGGCCTAGTTCAAATCAATCAGGGCTGAGAGTTTGACTTTTGGTCAAACTCCACAATTAATGCTAGAAATAAGGTTAACTGGTAGCATTTGTGCATAGAAACAATATAATACCACTCCCGACTCTTGAAAATCACATTTTCTCCCCTTTTTGGGCCCTATTTGGTTCTTATATGGCCTAGTTCAGGCCAATCGGGAAATAAACGTTTAACTTTTGGTAAAACTTTCCAATTAAGATTAGAAACAAGGTTAATTTGTAGAAATTGTTCATAGAAATTATGTAATACTAATCTCGGCCCTTGAGCACCATGTTTTCTCCCTTTTGGCCCGACGCAGCTCTTATAAGGTCTAGTTCGGGCCAATCAGGACTGAAAATTTGACTTTTTGTCAAACTTCTCAATTATTACTAAAAGCAAAGTTAATTGGAGGTAATTGTACATAGAAACTATATAATACAACTCTTAACTCTTGAGAACCACATTTTCCCCATGTTTGTTCCTTATTCGGCTCCAATAAGTTCAAGTTTAGGCCAAAGGTCTGAAAGTTTGGCTTTGGGTCAAACTTTCCAATTAAGACTTGAAATAAATTTAACTGATAGTATTTGTACATAAAAACTATATAATATTACTCTCGACTCTTGAGAAGCACGTTTTCTCTATGTTTATTTCCTTTCGACTCTAATATGGTATAGTTCAGCTAATCGGGGCTGAAAGTTTGATTTTTGGTCAAACTTCCAGATTATGACCCAGAACAAAGATAATTAGTAGTAATTATACATAAAAACTTTGTAATACTACTCACGACTCTTGAAAATCACATTTTCCTCATGTTTGTTCCCTATTTGGCTCTTATAACGCTTAGTGTAGGCCAATTGGGCTGAAAGTTTGGCTTTTGGTGAAACTTCTCAATTAAAACTTGAAATAAGTTTAATTGATAGTATTTGTACATAGAAACTATGTAATACCACTCCCGACTCTTGAAAATCACGTTTTCACCCTGTTTGGCCCTATTTGGCTCTTATATGGCATACTTTAGGCCAATCGAGGATGAAAGTTTGACTTTTTATTAAACTCCTAATTAAGACTAGAAATAAGGTTAATTGGTAGTATTTGTATATAGAAACTATGTAATACGACTTCCGGCTCTCGAGAACCATATTTTCTTCCCGTTGGGCCCTATTCTGCTCTTATGTGCCCTAGTTCCGGCCAATCGGGGATGAAAATTTGAATTTTAGTTAATTTTTCCAATTAAGACTATAGAAACACAGTTAGTTTGTAGTAATTGCACAAAGAAATTATGTGAGACTATTCTCAGCTTTTGATAACATTGTTTTCTCCCCGTTTAAGCCTTAACTCGGCTATTATAAGGCCTAGTTCAGGCCAATTAAGGCTGAAAGTTTGACTTTTAGTCAAACTTCTATAAACAGGTTAATTGGAAGTAATTGTACATAGAAACTATAAAAACTACTCTCAACTCTTGAGAACCACATTTTTCCCATGTTTGCTCCCTATTTGGCTCTTATAAGGCTTAGTTTAGGCCAATCGGGGCTGAAAGTTGGCTTTTGGTGAAACTTCCTAATTAAGACTAAAAACAGGCTTAATTGATAGTATTTGTACATAGAAACAATGTAATACCACTCCTGGCTTTTGAAAATCACGTTTCCCCCCCGTTTAGGCCATATTCAGTGCTTGTAAAGTATAATTCAGGCCAAATCGGGGTTGAAAGTTTGACTTTTAGTGAAAATTTCTAATTATCACTAGAAATAAGTTTAATTGATAGCATTTTTTACATAGAAACTATGTAATACCACTCTTAGCTCTTGAAAATCACATTTTCTCCTCGTTTGGACCTAATTGTGCTCTTATATACAGCCAAGCTCAGGACAATCAGGGTTGAAAGTTTGACTTTTGTACAAACTTCTAATTAAGACTAAAAATAAGGTTAATTAGTAATGTTTGTATATAGAAACTATGTAATACCACTCCCGACTATTGAGAACAGTTTGTTCTTCCCATTTGGGCCCATTCGGCTCTTATAAGGCCTAATCAAGATAATCGCGACTGAAAGTTTGACTTCTGGTTAAACTTCTCAATGAAGACTAGAAATATGGTTAATTGGTAATATTTATACATAGAAACTATGTAATACCACTCTCGGCTCTTAAAAATCACGTTTTTTCCCCGTTTTGCCCCTACTCGGCTCTTATAAGGCTTAGTTTCAGGCCAATCTGGATTTTAAGTTTGCTTTTTTGTTAAACTTCCTGATTGAGACTAGAAATAAGAATAATTAATAGTAATTATATTTAAAAATTATGTAATAACTCACGGCTCTTGAAAACCAAATTTTCTTCTCGTTTTGGCCCTATTCGGCTCTTATTATAGGGTCTAGCTCAGGTCAATCGGGGCTAAAAGTTTAATTTTTGGTCAAACTTTCAAATTAAGACTATAAATGAAGTTAATTGATCGTATTAGTACATAGAAACTATGTAACACCACTCTCAAATAATGAGAACCACGTTTTCTACCTGTATAGGCCCTATTCGGCCCTGATATGGCCTAGTTCAGGCCAATTAGGGATGAAATTTTGACTTTTAGTTATACTTCACAATTAAAACTAGAAACAAGGTAAATTTATAGTAATTATACGTACAACTATGTAATACAACTCCTGGCACTTGAATATCATGTTTTTCCCGTGTTTGTTCCCTACGGCTCTTATAAGGCCAAATTCAGGCCAATTGGTGCTGAAAGTTTGGCTTTTGGTCAAACTTTCTAATAAAGACAAGAAATAAGGGTAATTAATTGGTATTATTTGTATATAGAAACTATGTAATACTACTCCCGGCCAATGAAAATCACGTTTTCTCCCCGTTTAGTACCTATTCGGCTCTTATAAGGCCTAGTTCAGGCTAATCAAGGCCTAAAGTTTAGCTTTTCGTCAAACTTCCCAATTAAGACTATAAAGAAGGTTAATTAGTAGTAATTGTATATATAAACTATGTAATGTTGGCCCAAAGGCCTTCCACTCTAGTTTTGATGATGATTAACTCATGTAGTTATGTTTACTAATAATCTTGTGTTGTTTAAGTTTCAGATCAATTAGCAAGATATTAGTTGGTGATTAGCTTCAACAAGGAGTTTAAAAGCTTTTCAAGGTGATTCCGGTACCAAAGCTTAAGAATCCTTCATTTGCACTCTGTGGATCACGCGTTTGGGAGCTAGTCTACTTGAAGATGGAGGTCATCAAAAAGACTTAGGTATCCTAGTTAGTTTAGTGTGTTTTTTAGATCCATTTGTAAAGCTTAGTATAGTTGATATGCTCAAGTGCACAACACTCACAAAATTTATGTTTTGGATTTGGTTTTCATGAATAGTAGATCAAAACAAGTTTACATTGTTTTATGTATAGTAGATGTTTTCTATTTATACATACATGCTTTAACTTGCTATACAAACTTATTTTGATGTTTCTATTTATGAGTTGAAAAATCAAGTTTGATAAAAATACAAGTTTTGTTTTTGATAAAATTGGCAAGACACAAAAATGAATTGAATTGATTGATATATGTCTTGAAATTTTTATCACAAGTTTATTTATCAAAGTAAAATGATAAAACAATTTTTATGGTATTTTTAAAGAAGATAAAAGATTTTTAGAAAATATTTTACACTGTTTTCTGACCCAGATTTTTGTTCCAGGCTTCAACCAAGTCGACTTGGTCCTCTGACTAGTCGACTAGGGGTGAAGTCGGTCGACCGGGCGGGTCGACCGACGTGCACAGATCTGTGCACGTTTGGCAGCACTGGGGCGGTCGACCGAGCCGGTCGACCGTGTCTGAGAGCAGTGCTCTCTGTTTGTTTGGGTCGACCGGGCGGTCGACCGGGTTGCTCCAATGGTCGGATTTTTGACCGTTGGCGGTCGACCGGGTCGGTCGACCGGAGTTCTGTCAGACTGACAGATCAGCCCAACGGCTAGTTTTGTTTTGGGGCTATAAATACCCCATCTCTTCATAGTTTTCTCCAAGATTTTTAGAGCTAAAAATTCCAGACCTTTTCTATTGTTTTTAAAGAGTTTTAAAAATAGTTTTGTGCCAAAAAGATTTATCTTTGTATTGTTTTGGGTTTTTGGAAAATCAAAGAAAACTAGGTTTTTGGGATATTGTATTGGTTTTCATTTTCTATCATCTACAAGAGATTTCCCAAGTAGTTTTTCTTTGTTGCTTGTTTAAAAAAACACCTTGATTCCATACTTGAGCTATATCTTCTATCCTAATCTATTAGGATCTTATTTTGTGGAAAAGAGAGAAAAGAGATTGTTTGAGATTGTTGAGCCTCCAAGTTGTAAACACCCTTGTATTTGTTGTATCCCTCTTTGGTAGAGGTTGATCAGGTGATTGGTTTGCTCCCTCTTTGGTAGAGGTTGAGGCTTGTGGTTTACTCCCTCTAGTGAGAGGTGGAGTTTGTTGTTGTAAACCTCTTCGGTAGAGGTGTTGGTTGTTGTATTGGCTACGGGCCTACCCCTCGGTTGTGAGGTGGTGTTTGAGAGTTGTAACAAATCCTTCTCGGTGAAGGTTCCCTCGGTGGGAGATAGTGGATTGGAAATCCTACACGGTGGTGTAGCGGGGATGTAGAGCAAGGTGCTCGAACCTCGAAACATATCTTGGCCTTTGTGTTTGATCCATTGTCTCTCTAACTCTTACTCTCTTTTATTTTAGCAAAGCATCTTCAATCAGAACATTCATATTGTTTGCTTGCATTTGTACCTTGCATAATTCATATTGTTATATCTTGTATATGCTTGGTTGTTTGTGTGCATCACTTATACTCATCCAACAAGAGCTTCACATAGCACCTCAACCCATTTCAAGGGGAATCAAGAGGAGTTAGTCCAGAGCCCTTCACGGGGAATTCGGCTACACTTGTTGTATTGTATTAAGTGTGTTGCAATAATTGTTTAGCTTCCGCATTTAGTTTTCATTTAGAGCATTTTGATTATTAGATTAGCATTTACACCTATTCACCCCCCTCTAGGTGTCCCTTCAATTGGTATCAGAGCTAGTGGTCCTGATATTAGGCTTAACATCCTAGGAGTGAGATCCATTTGCTTGCTAATCTATTATTTGCATTTGCTTGTTTGCACACATACAGTTTATACCATTGACTTCATGACCCCACCTAGCTTTGATCCTTCCAACATTGTTGTTTGGAAGTATAGGATGTCCATGTACTTAAAGACCCTAGGTTTGCATGTCTTCCTTGCCGCTACCAAGAAATGCTATCTTGGTAATGGTGATCATATAGGGGCCAATGCACTTGCCCTAGAGGCCATTAGAAGCACATTACCTAAAGATTATCTTATGTGTGTTTCTAACATTGATTCCGCCTTTGCAGTGTGGAACCTTTTGACAACAACCACCACCTCCAAGCTTCAATTGCCAAATCAACCGGAGGAATCTAGTGGAGAATCCGACTCACAATGCTTCAGGTCCAAGGGAATAACTCCCTTGAGGTACAATCGGAAACCCACTTAGATAGTAATGATTGTGCTAGTTCTTCTTCATGTGATGATTTTGATGCCCATGCTTTGAATGAAGAACTCTCAATTGTTTGTGAAAAATTAATAGAAAAATATAAAATTTTGAAAAAGAAAAGTCTAGGAATTGAAAAAGAAAACAAAAGTTTGCATTCTAGACTTGACATTGCTTTGCAAGAGAAAGAGGAGATTGCTAATGAGAGGGATTCATTAAAATCTCAACTTGATCTTGCACTTAAAGAAAATAAATCTTTGAAAAATAAAATGATTGTGAAACTATTTTAAAGAAAAATGAAAATTTGTCCTTGAAACTAGATTTTGTTTTAAAGGAGAATGTTGCTTTGAAAAATAAGATTATTTCAATTTCAAATGAGTTAAATGTTTGTTTAAAGAAAAATGAAGTTTTGCATAATAAGATTGATGCACATGTTTGCCATGCTAGGGTAGTTTCTCACACTTCACCCATTGCATGCCACACTCCTTCTTTGATCAACAATGATATATCCATGCTTAAGAAGAGTGTAGATTGTTTGGGCTCCACTTTGAGCCAATGTGTAGAAGGTCATACACGTTTGGAAACTTTGTTTCGAAAGAAACAAGTTCCATCTATGCATGCACACCTCCACGGCATACACATGCTCCTCACGGACACACTCCTCACATGTATGCTCATGTGTACACTTGTACACATTGTGGTCGTAAGGGCCACCTTGCTAAATTTTGCTTTGATAGATTACATAATGTAAATTTAGCAAAGAAATTTGTTTGGGTTAGAGAAGGTACTAACCCCCATGGACCCAATAAGAGATGGGTACCAAAGACCACCCCTCCTTTATTTAATGTAGGTGTGGGCTCTCACATGACGTGAGAGTAGCCGTACCTTGGAGTGGATGCGTTCCGAGCTTCATGGAAATCAATTGGATGCATCACTTTCAAGGGATGTTTGGTGGGAAGACCACCTTGGTTTGGAGAACTAGAGCGGTGCCCTCATTGGTTTTGGTATCGAATCTCTAACTCCTTATGTTTACATGCTTTCCATGTTTATCTTTCATAGCATGTTTTCTATGTTTTATAGCATGTTTTGAATGTTTAGTGATTAGTATGTAAATGCCATGATTATTAGTTCATTGACATGCATGAATAGCTTTTTAGAGACACCCACGTTTAATATGGATTATTATTTAGTGTTCTCACATTTATTGTGCTATCATGTCTATCATAAATCTAATAGCATGTGAATTTACACATTAATCATGTTTTGTGTATCATGATGATTTTTATTTGTCTTAATGCTTAATGATTTGATTACATGTTTAGATGTTAGTTTTCACTAAAACTAGGTATATACTTGTACTTAGAGTGGGCTACAAATAAATCTATATATGTTTGGATTGAATGCTTATTTGAACCCATTAGATGTGCTAGTATAGTCTAGTTTTGATGATTCATACATTTTAAACTTGTATTTCTATTTTTAGATTTGTGTTATGATTGTTTCACTTCATGTATATGTTTGTATTGCCAAACTTTAAGATATACATGTATACCCCTTGAGTCATTTGCCTTTCATGCAAATCTATATATATGGACTCAATTGTGTTTAGGGTTATATATGTATACTTATTGTGTTGACAATTCATACATATACCTTGAAATGAAAAACTTGTTTGAATGAAAATTTAGTTATTCATGTTTTCATGTGTTCATATTTAACTTCATGTATATGTCCATCTAATTCAAACTAATCTTATACATATACATCCTTTTGAGCCACGTGCCTTCATGCATACACTTTTGTGGACTCGTTATGTTTTGGATATGTATGTATACCTTAGTTTGTATAGGACATACATATGCCTTGAAGATTAAATAAGTTTTTTTTTTTAATTTTCATGCTCTTCATGTTTAAGGAATATTTGAGCTTAAATGCAAATTTTCATGATTATGATCTTCACATTTTATTTGTACACTCACATTTATTTGTTTACTCATGCCATGTTTTCATGAGTCATTTTTATGCCTAATTGAATTAGAGTGTTGATTATCATGTGAATTTCATATTTTATGAAAAATAATTTTGTTTTATTCCTTGCTTGAAGGATTTCGTACTAGTTAACAAAATTTTTCATTTTAACTAGTTCGTATTCCTCGTTGAGATATGAGGTATACACATGCTATTGTTGTCATTCCAATTGGTATCATTGAACTTTTTCAATTGGTATCAATTTGATCCTTTTTGTATACTCATATGTTTATTATGTATGTATGTTTTACAATTGGTATCATCTATTGATTGGTACTCATTCTATTCCATACACATATACTTGTTTTATTTGTGCCTACTATATTCCTATATCTTAGAGCACAAATAGTTGTTTATGCTAGAGCTTGAGCTTCAACCTTATTTCAATTGATTTAGTCTTCAATTGGTATCTTATTTCAAGCCTACGCATAGTTTTTGTTTGTATTTCATAAAGGGGGAGAAAATTTGATTTTGTCTTTCAATTGGTATTTGATTCCCACTCCCTTGCTTTATGATAAAATATAGTTTCAAATTGGTATCATATGGCTTAAAAAGAAAAATACTATCTTTTGATATCAAGATGTCTTATGTTTTAAAATTGGTATCTCAAAATTTTGTTTAAAAGAAAAATATTCAAATTTTTTTTTTATTTGTATTGCCTATATGCAAGAAGAGCTTAACATCTCTTCTACATATAGATTCATGATGAGTGTATCTTGTATTGAAGAGCTTGACATCTCTCCTTTATATGGTACACGTGTGTAGGGGGAGCTTCACATCTCCTCTTATGCATTACATAATATGTGTTATGTGAATTGGGGCTTGTCATCCCTTCTTCATGTAATGCATATGTGTAGGGAAGCTAACTTAGCGTCTTCCTCTTCATGAATGTATATAGCATATAACATTTATTGATCCTATGTTTATTTTTAATTGGTATCAAGATGTTGTTTTCATTTTTTAAATTGGTATCTAGAGGCATAACATGTTTATAATTGACTGTAACCCCTTATTGACTTTGTTTTTGACAAAAGGGGGAGAACATTGCTTTTCTTGTTTTGATTGACAAACAGGGGAGAAAGATTTTTACCCCTCATTGTATTTATTGTTTACCCCTTTGTTGATGAATGACAAAAAGGGGGAGAAAAATTTGAGGTTTATATGCATATTTTCCTTGCTTTATTATTAAAGGGGGAGAAGAATTTATGTTTATGCATATATGTTTTGTTTTGCAAATAGGAGAAAAAGAATTTGATTTGTTTTATGCTTGTTAGCATGTTTATCTCCTTACATTTGCATACATATTCATGTGCTTCATTTCCATATTATTTTGTTTATTTGTGATGCATGAGTTAAGGGGGAGCTTCCTTGAAGCTTATCTTAATCCATGCATATATAACTCCATGAGTTTTGTCATCATCAAAAAGGGGGAGATTGTTGCCCAAAGGCCTTCCACTCTAGTTTTGATGATGATTAACTCATGTAGTTATGTTTACTAATAATCTTGTATTGTTTAAGTTTCAGATCAATTAGCAAGATATTAGTTGGTGATTAGCTTCAACAAGGAGTTTAGAAGCTTTTCAAGGTGATTCCGGTGCCAAAGCTTAAGGATCCTTCATTTGCACTCGGTGGATCACGCGTTTGGGAGCTAGTCTACTTGAAGATGGAGGTCATCAAGAAGACTTAGGTATCCTAGTTAGTTTAGTGTGTTTTTTAGATCCATTTGTAAAGCTTAGTATAGTTGATATGCTCAAGTGCACAACACTCACAAAATTTATGTTTTGGATTTGGTTTTCATGAATAGTAGATCAAAACAGGTTTACATTGTTTTTATGTATAGTAGATGTTTTCTATTTATTACATACATGCTTTAACTTGCTATACAAACTTATTTTGATGTTTCTATTTATGAGTTGAAAAATCAAGTTTGATAAAAATACAAGTTTTGTTTTTGAAAAAATTGGCAAGACACAAAAATGAATTGAATTGATTGATATATGTCTTGAAATTTTTATCACAAGTTTATTTATCAAAGTAAAATGATAAAACAATTTTTATGGTATTTTTAAAGAAGATAAAAGATTTTTAGAAAATATTTTACACTGTTTTCTGACCCAGATTTTTGTTCCAGGCTTCAACCAAGTCGACTTGGTCCTCTGACTAGTCGACTAGGGGTGAAGTCGGTCGACCGGGCGGGTCGACCGACGTGCACAGATCTGTGCACGTTTGGCAGCACTGGGGCGGTCGACCGAGCCGGTCGACCGTGTCTGAGAGCAGTGCTCTCTGTTTGTTTGGGTCGACCGGGCGGTCGACCGGGTTGCTCCAACGGTCGGATTTTTGACCGTTGGCGGTCGACCGGGTCGGTCGACCGGAGTTCTGTCAGACTGACAGATCAGCCCAACGGCTAGTTTTGTTTTGGGGCTATAAATACCCCATCTCTTCATAGTTTTCTCCAAGATTTTTAGAGCTAAAAATTCCAGACCTTTTCTATTGTTTTTAAAGAGTTTTAAAAATAGTTTTGTGCCAAAAAGATTTATCTTTGTATTATTTTGAGTTTTTGGAAAATCAAAGAAAACTAGGTTTTTGGGATATTGTATTGGTTTTCATTTTCTATCATCTACAAGAGATTTCCCAAGTAGTTTTTCTTTGTTGCTTGTTTCCAAAAACACCTTGATTCCACACTTGAGCTATATCTTCTATCCTAATCTATTAGGATCTTATTTTGTGGAAAAGAGAGAAAAGAGATTGTTTGAGGTTGTTGAGCCTCCAAGTTGTAAACACCCTTGTATTTGTTGTATCCCTCTTTGGTAGAGGTTGATCGGGTGATTGGTTTGCTCCCTCTTTGGTAGAGGTTGAGGCTTGTGGTTTACTCCCTCTAGTGAGAGGTGGAGTTTGTTGTTGTAAACCTCTTCGGTAGAGGTGTTGGTTGTTGTATTGGCTACGGGCCTACCCCTCGGTTGTGAGGTGGTGTTTGAGAGTTGTAACAAATCCTTCTCGGTGAAGGTTCCCTCGGTGGGAGATAGTGGATTGGAAATCCTACACGGTGGTGTAGGCGGGGATGTAGAGCAAGGTGCTCGAACCTCGAAACATATCTTTGCCTTTGCGTTTGATCCATTGTCTCTCTAACTCTTACTCTCTTTTATTTTAGCAAAGCATCTTCAATCAGAACATTCATATTGCTTGCTTGCATTTGTACCTTGCATAATTCATATTGTTATATCTTGTATATGCTTGGTTGTTTGTGTGCATCACTTATACTCATCCAACAAGAGCTTCACATAGCACCTCAACCCATTTCAAGGGGAATCAAGAGGAGTTAGTCCAGAGCCCTTCACGGGGAATTCAGCTACACTTGTTGTATTGTATTAAGTGTGTTGCAATAATTGTTTAGCTTCCGCATTTAGTTTTCATTTAGAGCATTTTGATTATTAGATTAGCATTTACACCTATTCACCCCCCCTCTAGGTGTCCCTTCATGTAATACTATTTCTGGCTCTTGAGAATCACGTTTCCCCAATGTTTGTTCCCTATTCGGCCCTTATAAGTCCTAGTTTAGTCCATCCGGGCTGCAAGTTTAATTTTTGATCAAACTTCCCAATTAAGACAAGAAATAAGGTTAATTTGTAGTATTTATACATAGAAATTATACAATACCACTCTCAGCGCGTAAGAACAATGTTTTCTCCTCGTTTGGGCCCTTCGGCTCTTATATGGCCCAGTTCAGGATAATCAGGGATGAAAGTTTGACTTTTGATCAAACTTCTCAATTAAGACTAGAATTATGTTTAATTGATAGTATTTGTATATAGAAACTATGTAATACTACTCCCCACTCTTGAGAATCACGTCTTCTCCATGTTTGTTCCCTATTCGGCTCTTATAAGGTCTAGTTTAAGCCAATCGGGGTAAAAGTTTGGCTTTTGGTCAAACTTCTCAATTAAGAGTAGAACTATGTTTAATTGATAGTATTTTCACATAGAAACTAGGTAATACCATTTTTGGCTCTTAAAAATCACATTTTTCCCCCTTTAGGCCCTATCGGCTCTTATATGGCCTAGTTCAGGCAAATCGGGAATGAAAATTTGACTTTTGGTCAAACTTCTTAATTTAGACTGGAAACAAAGTTAATTGGCAGTAATTGTACATAGAAACTATGTAATACTACTCCCGGCTCTTGAGAATCATGTTTTCTCCCTATTTTATTTGGGCCCTACTCGGCTCTAATAAGGCATAGTTCAGTCCAATCGGCGCCGAAAGTTTGGCTTTTGGTCAAACCTCCAAATTAAGACTAGATACAAGGTTAATTAGTATTAAATGTATATATATAAACTATGTAATATTACTCCTTGCACTTTAAAATCACGTTTTCCCCATGTTTATTCCCTTTTTGGCTCTTATAAGACCTAGTTCTGGCCTATCGGGGTAAAAAATTTGACTTCTGATATAACTTTCCAATTATGACTAGTAATATGGTTAATTGGTAGTAATTATATAAAGAAACTATGTAATACCACTCCTAACACTTAAGAACCATATTTTCTCCCGTTTGGGCCATACTCGCCTCTTATAAGGCCTAGTTCAGGCCAATGAGGGCCGAAAGTTTGGCTTTTGGTCAAACTTCCCGATTAAGACTAAAAACATGATTATTAGTAGTAATACCACATAAAAACTATGTAATACTACTCTCGACTCTTGAAAACCATTTTTTCCCCATGTTTATTCCCTTTGGCTCTTATAAGGCCTAGTTCAGGCCAATTAGCGCTGAAAGTTTGACTTTTAGATAAACTTCCTAATTATGACTAGAAATAAGATTAATTTGGTAGTATTTGTATATTGAAACTATGTAATACTACTCTCGGCTCTTGAAAACTGCATTTTTCCCATGTTTATTCCCTGTTCGGCTCTTATAAGGCTTAGTGCAGGCCAATCACGCTGAAAGTTTGACTTTTGGATAAACTTTCTAATTAAGCCTAGAAATTAGGTTAATTGGTAGTATTTGTATATAGAAACTATGTAATACTACTCCCGGTTCTTGAGAACCATATTTTCTTCCCGTTTAGGCCCTCTTCGGTTCTTATGTGCCCTAGTTGAGCCCAATCGGGATAAAAGTTTGAATTTTGGTACAAATTCCCAATTAAGATTAGAAACAAGGTTAATTTGTAGTAATTGCATAAAGAAACTATGTAATACTATTCTCGGCTCTTAAGAACACCGTTTTCTCCCGATTTAGGCCCTAACTCAGCAATTGTAAGGCCTATTCAAGCTAATAAGGGTCGAAAGTTTGACTTTTGGTCAAACTTCACAATTAATAATAAAAACAATGTTATTGTACATAGAAACTATGACGTTTTTCCTATGTTTGTTCCCTATTCGGCTCTTATAAGGCCTAGTTTAGGCCAATCGAAGCTGAAAGTTTGTCTTTTGGTGAAACTTCTCAATTAAGATTAGAAATAAGTTTAATTGATAGTGTTTGTGTATATAACCTATGTACTACCTCTCCCGACTATTGAAAATCACGTTTTCTCCATGTTTAGGCCCCATTCGGCTCTTATAAGGCCTAATTCAAGCCAAATCGGGACTAAAAGTTTTGGTTAAGTTTTCAACTAAGGCTAAAAATAAATTAATTGATAATTTTTATGCATAAAAACTATGTAATACGACTCTCGACTATTGAAAATCATATTTTCTCACCATTTATGCCCTATTCGACTCTTACATGGCCTAGTTCAGGCCAATCGGGGATGAAATATTGACTTTTTGTCAAACTTTCCAATTAAGACAAGAAACATGGTTAATTGGCAGTATTATGCATAGAAAGTATGTAATACTCTCGGCTCTAGTGAACCATACTATGAAATACCACTATCGGCTCATAAAAATCACATTTTCTCGCCATTTATGCCCTATTCGACTCTTATAAGGCCAAATTCAAGCAGTCGGGACTAAAAGTTGACTTTTGGTCAAATTTTCTAATTAAGACTAGAACAAGGTTAATCGGTAGTATTTAGACATAGAAACTATGTAATACTATCACAGCTCTTGAAAACCACATTTTCTTCCCCTTTAGCCCTATTTGGCTCTTATAAGGCCTAGTTCAAACTAATCGGGGTTGAAACTTCTATTTTTGGTCAAACATCCTAACTAATACTATAAAGTAGGTTAATTGGTAGTATTTTTGTACATAAAATCTATGTAATACCACTGTCGACTCTTGAGAACCACTTTTTCTCCCCATTTGGACCCAAATTTAGCTCTTATGTGGCCTAGTTTAGGCTAATCGGGGTTGAAAGTTTGACTTTTAGTCAAACTTCCAAATTAAAACTAGAAAAAAAGTTAATTGGTTGTAATTGTACATAAAAACTATGTAATACTACTCCTGGCTCTTAAGAACCACATTTTCTCCCCGTTTGGCCCCTAAACGACACTTATATAAGGCCTTATTCAGGCCAATTAGGCTCAAAAGTTTGACTTTTTGTCAAACTTCCCAATTAATACTAAAAACAAAGTTAATTTAAAGTAATTATACATAGAAACTATATAATATTACTCTTGAATCTTGAGAACTACGTTTTTCCAACGTTTGTTCCTAATTCGGCTCCTAATAGGGGCCTAGTTCAGGCAAATCACGACTGAAAGTTTGGCTTTGGTCAAAATTCTCAATTAAGACCAGAAATAAGTTTAATTGATAGTTTATACATAGAAACAATGTATACTATTTCTGACTCTTGAGGGCCGTTCCCCATGTTTGTTCTCTATTCAGCTCTTATAAAGACTAATTTAGGCCAACCAGGGCTGAAAATTTGGCTTTTAGTCAAACTTCCAAATTAAGAATAGAAATTAGTTTAGTTGACAACATTTGTATATAGAAACTATGTAATACCACTCCTCACTTTTGAAAATCACGTTTTTTCCTCGTTTAGGCCCTACACTCGGCTCTTATAAGGCCTAGTTCAGGCCTGGGGGTTGAAAGTTAGACTTTTGGTCAAACTTCTCAATTAAGACTAGAAATAAGATTAATTGGTAGTATTTGCATATAAAAACTATGTAATATCACTCCGACTCTTAAAAACTATATTTTCTCCCTGTTTGGGCCCTATTCGGCTATTATAAGGCCTAGTTCAGATAAATCGGGGCTGAAAGTTTGACTTTTGGTTAAACTTCTCAATTAAGGCTAAAAACAAGGTTTATTGATAGTAATTATACATAGAAACTATGTAATACGACTCTTGACTCTTGAGAACCACATTTTCTCCCCGTTTGGACCCTACTCGGCTCTTATAAGGCCTAATTCTGGCCAATCCTAGCCAAAAAAAGTTTAGCTCTTGGTCAAATTTCTTTATTAAGACTAGAAATAAGATTAATTAATATTAATTGTTCATATAAACTATGTAATACTACTCATAGCTCTTGAAAATATTTTCCACATGTTTATTCCCTTTTGACTCTTATAAGGCCTAGTTCTTGCCAATCGGTGCTGGACGTTTGACTTCTAGTCAAACTTCTTAATTAAAACTAGAAATAAGGTTAATTTATAGTATTTGTATAAAAAATAATGTAATACCACTCCCGACACTTAAGAACCACATTTTCTCCCCGTTTGGGCCCTACTCGGCTCTTATAAGGCCTACTTCAGGCCAATCAGGGCTGAAAGATTGGCTTTTAGTCAAACTTTTCAATTAAGACTAGAAATAAGGTTAATTTATAGTAATTATCAATATAAACTATGTAATATTACTCTCGGCTCTTGGAATCATATTTTTCACATCTTTGTTCCCTATTCTGCTATAATAAAGGGCTAGTTTAGTCCAATCGGGGTTGAAAGTTTGACTGTTAATCAAACTTTTCAATTAAGACTAGAATTATAGTTAATTTGTAATATTTATAATAGAAACTATGTAATGCCTCTCCCGGCTCTTAAGAACCATATTTTCTCCCACATTTGGACCCTATTCGTCTCTTATATGACCTAGTTCAGGGCAATCAGAGATGAAAGTTTAACTTTTGATCAAACTTTCCAATTAATACTAGAAAAAACCTAATTGGAAGTAATTGTACATAAAAACTATGTAATAATACCACTCTCGGTTCTTGAAAATCACGTTTTCTCCTTATTTAGGCCCTATTCAATTCTTATGTGGCCTAGTTCAGGCCAATCAGAAGAAAGTTTAACTTCTTGTACATAGAAATAAGGTTAATTGGTATTAATTGTACATCGAAACTATGTAATACTACTCTCGGCTCTTGAGAACCACGTCTTCCCCACTTTTTTCACTATTCGGCTCTTATAAGGCCTAGTTCAGGTCACTTAGGGCTGAAAGTTTAACTTTTTGATCAAACATCCCAATTAAGACTAGAAATATGATTAATTTGTAGTAATTGTACATAAAAACTATATAAAACCACTCTCGACCCTTAAGAACCACGTTTTCTCCCCATTTTGGCTCTATTCGACTCTTATAAGGTCTAGTTTAGTCCAATCGTGACTGAAAGTTTGGCTTTTGGTTAAACTTCCCAATTAATACGAGAAATAAGTTTAATTGACAGTATTTGTGCATAGAAACTATGTAATACCACTCCCGTCTCTTGAAAACCATGTTTTCCTCACTTTTAATTCTCTATTCGGCTCTTATAAGGCCTGATTTTCAGGCCAATTGGGCTGAAAGTTTAACTTTTGATCAAACATCCCAATTAAGACTAGAATTAAAATTAATTTATAGTAATTGTACATAGAAACTATGTAATACTACTCCTGGCTCTTAAGAACCACGTTTTCTCCCCATTTTGGCTCTATTTGACTCTTATAAGGTTTATGTTAGTCCAATCAGGGCTGAAAGTTTGACTTTTGGTCAAACTTCCCAATTAATATTAGAAAAAAGTTTAATTGATAGTATTTGTATATAGAAACTATTTAATACGACTACTGGCTCTTGAAAACCACATTTTCCCCCACTTTTATTCTCTATTCGACTCTTATAAGGCCTAGTTCAGGCCAATTTCAGGCTGAATGTTTGACTTATGATCAAATGTCCAAATTAAGACTAAAAATAAATTTAATTTGTAGTAATTGTATATAGAAACTATGTAATACCACTCACGACTTTTAAGAACCATGTTTTCTTCTTGTTTAGGACATATTCGTCTTTTATAAGGCCACTTGGGACTGAAAGTTTGATTTTTGGTTAAACTATGTAATTAAGAATAGAAAGAAGGCTAACAGGCAGTTTGAAATCACCTAGAGGGGGGTGAATAGGTGATAATGCTAATCAATACACAAATTTAAAAGTTATGATGCAACGATCACCCGAAACAAGACTAGAAGCCGAATACCCCGTGAAGGGCTCTGAATTCCTTTCTCGTGATTCCTCTAGATAAGAGTTTGAGGTGCGCAATGCAATCTTATTGTGTGAGTATTGATCGACAATATAGCAATGAATATGAAACAAGTAAATATTGCAATGAATATAAAGCAAGTAAATGAAGCAAGTAAACCAATCACAAACACTGAGATTTGTTTCGAGGTTCGAGCACCCAGCTCTACGTCCCCGCCTTCACCCAGAAGGATTTTCGATCCACTAGAACTTCCATAAAGGATTACAACCACTAGGGAGTACCCAACTCCTCAATCACACTCCTCTAGTCCAGAGGTAGTGGAGCCACAAATACAATAATCACTGGATGATCAAAAGACCATAAACTCTCTCTTGAAAACTTTCTTTACAAAAACCCTAGAGAATAATATATAAGATTGAAGCTCAAGATTTTGTAAGTGGTATAAAAATAGAAGAGAGATTTTAAGAATCAAAAACTTTCAGAAAACTTTTGAAAATAATAGCTCAAAACTTAAACAAAAGCTCTTTCTCAAGAAACTCAAAACTTTTGATCTTTGAATTTTTTGTTGTTATGTAAACCTCTACCCTAATGACCCCTTTATATAGGATTTAGGAAGAGTAAATATAGAAAACTTTTACCTGAATATAAGAGAAAGAAATTGACCCTCTAATACAGCTAACCACGTTTTATTTAAACTTAAACACATTTTGAAAATATGTTAAAAATCAGCCTAAAGAAAATTAGCCATTACTGCCAATCTGGCAGATTGGTCAACTTTGAGCATATTTTTCAGGCTGTAAACGTCCGAATTAAGAATTAGGTATATAGAAATAATTTGTAGATCTTTAAGTCTTCGTTTTAATGCAACTAAAATCAACTCAATATCATTTTTTATTAAAAAGTTATCAATAAAATACTGACAGGTGTCAAAACAGAAACTGTAAGCTATTTTCAGAACAAGAACAGAATTCAACTAAATATTTGACATCTTTAAAATTTGAATCTGAAAAGATTATTGAATAAGAAATTTAGATCTGAAATTTATCTTTGAAATTCAAGTTAAATCATATTATTTGAATATAAGAATAAAAAGTTATGATAACAATTATAAAAGGGTGTCAAGCAGATCAGTAGAACTAAAACAGGTTCAAATTCAAAACTCGATATATGTACTTGAAATCCAAAACCGGTTAAACCAAAAACCAAACGTATTGAATTTGTGTGTGTGTATTTGAGCTTCAAACGTAAATACTATTCTTTAACAAACTAAAAATATAAAAACTTTATAGAAGGTGTCTCTGAACCGCGTTGCCGAGCTAGAGCCTCCTCTCCTATGAAAGAGTCCTCTTGCGCCATCAACCTTTCAATATGTTTTAAGCGCCAATAACTTTGTAACATGTTTAAAGTCATCAAGACTTTACAAACCTGAAATTCATTCTAAAATCTTTATTAGTACCAAATAGCTTTTGTATGTTTTGTTATCATCAAAACTATATAAATGGAGAGTGTAACCTTTTGGGCTAACAATCTCCCCCTTTTTGATGATGACAAAATATATAAGGTATAACACAAGATATAGAAGGGAGGTAAAAGCTCCTCCTCAAATGATGCTCTATTTTATCAAGTATAAAATATGAAAACATATACATATAAGAACATGTACAAAACATGAAACCTACATATATGAGATAAACATGTACAACACATGAAACCAAAACATGAAACTACAAATACTTCTCCCCCTTTTTGTCATACATCAAAAAGGGTTAGGAAACAACCAATAAACAATATTGATAAAAACTTAAGGTTTTTTTTATACCAACTTAAAATTTTTGATAAACATATTGATACCAATAGAAAATATTGATACCAATTAAAGATAAAAACCAAATTTTTAGATAAACACTAAAATCATTTTGCAATAAGGGTACCAAATAGAGAATAATTCTAATTTAAGATCATTGATACTAATATTGAAAATATTAGCATATATCAAACAAAAGTATTTTACATCATAAATGATGGGAGTAAGATACCAATTTGAAATGAAAACTGATACAAATTGAATTTACAACCAATACCAATTTTACATAAAAACAATTTAAAAACAAGAATTTTCTCCCCTTTATGAAATACTACAAGAAACAATGCATAAGCTTGTAATAGATACTAATTAAAAATAATTGACATGATGAACTAAATCAAGCTTAGCAAACATAATTTGTGCTTTTTCAAAAAAAAATTTAAAGACATGTGAAACAAGCACAATCAAATCATATATATATGTATGGATATACCAATTGAAATATGAGGCATATATAGAAATACATATGAGTATACAAATATATGAAATATCAATTTTGATACTAATAGAAATATAATGAGGATCAAGTGTATAACTCAAACCTACCACCCTTATCATGCACAAGTTTAAAAGATATTCAAGAAGGGTATACAAGGCATGGTCGCCCATCCAACCGCCCTTAAATGGGTAGGGGTTTTCAAAAATAGGTTTGAAAATAAAGTGTGTTTGAAAAACTCTACCATATTGAAAATACGAACTAGTTATAAGAAAATTTTGAAAACTAGTACGAAATCCTTCAAGCAAGGAATAAAACAAAAATATTTTTCATGAAACATGAAAATCACATGATAGCCAACACTCAAAGTCAATGAAGCATGAATATGACTCATGAAATAAAATATGAGTAAACAAAAAGGTGAGTGTAGAAATAAAATGTGAAGAACATAATCATGAAAGGTAGACAATAAGCTCAATTGAAATTCCTTTAAACATGAAAACATGAACATCGTCAAAACTAAATTTTCATTAAAACAATTTATACTTCAAGGCATATGTATGTTTTGACAAAACATGAAGTATACATACATATCTCTAAACACAATTGAGTCCATAATAAAGATTTGCATGACAAGCAAATGACTCAAGGGGGTATACATGTATATCTTAACGTTTGGCAAAATAGACATATACATGAAGTGAAAACACATGATCATAAAACATGTCCAAGATGGGGAATACAAGTTAGAATGCATGAATCATCAAAACTAGGCTATACTAGTACATTTAACAAGCACAAATGAGCAATTAAGCACAAACATATAGAAGTCTATTTATGACTTACTAGATGTATAAGTATATATCCAAGTTTTAATGAAAACCAACATCTAAACATGTAATCAAATCATGAAGCATAAAACAAGACATAAATCAACATGATAAACATAAATAAGATCATTATGTAAATGCTATTAGATCAATGATAAACTTGATAGCTAAACAATGGTGAGAACACAACATATGGGTCTATATAAACATGGGTGATCTCAAGTGCTATACATGCATGTCAATGATCTAATATTCATGACATTTAACATACTAATTAAAACATGCTAAAACTCAATAATGTGGAAAGCATGTAAATATAAATGGGAGTTAGAGATCGATACCAAAACCGATGAAGGCACCTCTCTAGTTCTCCAAACCAAGGTGGTCCTCCCACCAAACTCCCCTTGAAAGCGATGCATCCAAATAGATCTCCATTAGGCTCGGAACGCATCCGCCTCAAGGCACCATCACTCTCACGTCATGTGAGAGCCCACACCTACATCAAATACCATAGGGGTGGCTTTTGGTACCCACACTCTTTTGGGTCCATGGGGGTTAGTTCCTTTCCTAACCCAAACAAATTTATTTGCTAAATTAACATCATGTATACGATCATAACAAAACTTAGCAAAGTGGCCCTTACGTCCACAATGTGTAACGCCCCGATCCCGCTGATACGGGGATCGCACTGCGACGTATATACGTAGGTCAGAAACTACCCTCCCGTATATACGCTAAGCATCAGTACAAACAAGAATCAGAGTACGGAAGCAAATGGTGCATTATACATTCCAACACATATAGTACAATTACACAGTTATCATCAGAAGTGATCACAATATTACATGAATATCATATCACTAGCATGCGCAAATGCGAGAGTACAAAGGATATACATAGAAATGTACAAGTATGAACAGTATAAAAGTACTCACGAGTTTACAAAGGGAAAACTCGGGAGGCACAAAGGGGGTCTGGAAGGATGTAGCCCTGGATGGTCAGCTGGAGGTCCACGCTGCCGCTGCGCCACTCTGATCAGTAAAGGGGGAAATCTACGCGCTCCGGGCTCCAGGACTGGACATGAGAATCCAGGGGAGTCAGTGAAACTCCCCAGGCGAGTATGATACAATGCCAGGTGGCGAGCCGGGATGAACACAAGTGTCAAGTACAGAAGACCGGAGGGTTAGAACACAAATGAAGTATATATAAGAACGGATATAACGTAATAATCGTAAAACAGGAAATCCGAAGTAAAACTGATCACACGCAAAATTGATTGTATACGCTTAGGTTACGGTCCCATGAGACTAGTACATCGAAGGAATAATCCAAACAAGGAAACCCTCATATATATACCTTTTGTCTCATGCCACCGAATATCCAAGCGTATATAATCAGAGTTGCAATTCGTATGATAGTGACAGGATACAGAATCAATAATGATCAGGGGTCCATAACACGTGTAACGGGAGTCATAACAGTAAAATATAACAGGAATCATCACAGGTCACATAACAGAAACTATAACAGGAAACATAACTGACATCTATTGTTATTATTACTCGTCTGACCCATATATCTCGGTATGTGTCCAGGTGTGCACCCCAACACACATACATCCATATATAAGCGAGTCGAGGGTTGTTAACGGAAGCAGATGGAGAAACTGACAGAGCTTCTTATAGTGGTTCACATACACCGGGGACCAGTTTGTTGGTCCAACGGTTCCCACCACCTGGGACCGGTTTGGAGGCCCAAAGTCCCCTATATGTACTCATGTGGGCCCTAAGTCCCACTATAGTCGTCCGCCATATATATATCATATCCATCACTATAAGCAAGGTATCATTCCGGCATCCATCACTTCCTCCCATACCCCATACAAGTTGTCCTTTTTATGGCTTATAAACATAATTATCAGATTTCGGGAATGGACAATATCATAACAGGTATACATAACAGTAATCAGTACATAACAGTAATCAGGTGTTACATCCCCTTTATCGTGATAATTATAAGAATCGGTGTATCATGCTTGGTGTCAAGAGATAGCATGACAAGTGGTGATATGAATCAAGTAACCAGTCAAGTCAGGAGATAGATGATAGTCTGGGTAACTCATGGTACAACATACAGTCTTGCCAAATAGTGGCATGTCAGGTAGTCAGATGATAACACAGTTACCAAGGTGATATACATGTGTTAAAAGGAAACATGCAATTGACAAGTCTGAAGCAATGACAAGTCTGAAATAATAGCATGGCAATCATAGGAGAACTCAGAAGTCAACGACCACGAAGGGTCGGCCACGCATAGCATGAAAACAGTAAAAGATATAAAGCATGAATACAATACATGAAGACTAAACGAGAATACTATCATAATCAATGAAATGGGAAGTAGAGGGTAGCGAGTAAGAATACTCGCCCAAATCACCAAAACGCCGATATATATCCGGAATCCACTGAGTTCGGGATGCGCCACAACCTGTGATATAAATATGTAGAGAGAAGAGGAGAGAGAAGGAGAGAAGGTAAGATTATGTTTGTCAAGTGACAAGTCAAGTAAGTAATACTAATACATGATGTATGTCTAGAGGACAAGGTTCCTATTCAAGAAAGAAGTCAACTAAGACTAACAGCTAAAGTAGTCGACTAGGGTCAAGGGAGTAGTCGACTAATAGAGGGGTTAGTCGACTAACAGTCTGGTATAGTCGACTAAAACTGTGCACCAGAGAGTTGGGTTTCATTTCAGGGAATAGTTAGTCGACTGGGGTAAAATAGGTAGTCGATAACAGATACTCTAAGTCGACTAATAGTATGGTCAAGTCGACTAGTACTGAGATACAGAAAGTTGGGTTTTGATTCAGGAGTCGACTAGAGAGAAGGGTTAGTCGACTAGGGGGTTCAAGTCGACTAGGGTCAAGGGTGTAGTCGACTAAGGGTCTCTAGTCGACTGGGAACTAAGGTAAGTCGACTAATACTGTGATTCCTAGAGTTGTGTTTCTCAGGACAGAACGGATTAGTCGACTAATGGCTAGGTCAAGTCGACTAATCGTGGGGAAACAACAAACAGAACAGATTTCCTAGGGTTGTGTTTGATGGCTAAATAATCAAGGGTTTAAAGACATATGTGAACATGATATGAAACATAAGTACACTAAGAATAAATCAAGCCTAAGTGATGAAGAACACTCACCAAAATTAGTACAAGTGATGGTGGTAGTGTTGGAACTTGATGTTGAAGAAGGTGGAACTTGATGGAGTTGTTGAAGTTGTTGGAGTTGTGATGGTTCCCATGGAGATGGAAGAGGAAGAGGATGAAGCTAAGTTGGAGAAGTGGTGGTGGTTGCCTTGGTGGAGATGAAGGAGATGGAGGTGGTGAAAGCTAGGGTTTGGCTTTTGGTGAAGAGAAATGAAAGAAAGGGATTGAAATGAAAAGGAAATGTATATATAGGATTTGGATTTTGTAAAGGGAGTTGCAATTAAATAAATAAGAGGGTTTTAATTGCAAAGTGGGGAGTGAGGTGTTTTCCTTGGCCAATAGGGGCTTGCCATGTGAGGGGGTGAGGTGGAGATGAAGATGGTGGAAGGTGGTGAGGTGGAGGATTGTGTGGTGGAGATTGGTGGAAAATGTGTGGATGAAAATGGAAGCTTAGGGAGGAAGAAAAGAATAAAGGAAAAGGAAAAATGGAAAAGAAATTATAATGAGAAGATATTTTCTTGGAATCAGAATGTGAAAATATTGGAAGGGCAGATACCCGGGATTGAGTCGCGGATGCGGAAGTCTTTCGGAAAGTACCGGAATCGTCCGAAATTCAAGTATCTCGGAACGACCCGAAATAAACATCAAAAATCCACAATATTATATTAAGAATAATAGTGAAATCCTTTTTAAGAAATACTTTATAGTTTTAAAGATAAAAATCCTGGAATCAGTTACCTACCGACTCCGAAAGAATTTCATAAAATCATAAAATCCTCAGAAAAAGTATTTAAGTAAGGAATGTGATTCTAAGAATTAAAGTCTAAAGGACCATCTAGAAATTCCTAGCTGTGTGTGAATTACAATTCCTGGAATCGGTCAGCGGCACTGGCCGACACCGGTTTTGAAGAAATTCATTTTAATTCAGGAAAAATCTAGAAAATCATAGAAAATCTAATATATTGGAAAATAATATTTGAGACTGAAAACGGTCAAATCTGATTACCAGAATATCCAAATCGAGTATACTTTAGGATCGGGCCCTCGGTTCAGACTAGGGCTGACTCCAAGACCACGAATCCAAATCCAAGACAAAACAATCATATAAGGAATTCATAATACAGTATAAATACAGGAAACAAATCGAAAAAATACGACTGAAAATCTGAATACGCAACTAAGTACGTATTCCGGGAACGGGGTATTACAATCCACCCACCTTACAAAAATTGCGTCCTCGCAATTTCGTTAAGGGGTAAATTGAACACAAAGGGGACAAGGGCTGGAATAAAGGCTTCATAAAACAAAACAGGGTAAGGATATGGAAAGGATCTAGGAATCAAAGGAAAGATAGTCAAGGAAGGATTAGAAATCAAAGGAAGATGATCAAGAAATAGATAACTCTGCACTTGTAGTTGGAATGTATAACCAAGACTCATGTATTCCAGTTGCAAATCTCTTTACCATTGATTTTGCCTTCTGGACGTACTGAGGAGGTTAGAGCCTAAGCTCTGATACCAACCTGTAACGCCCCGATCCCGCTGATACGGGGACGTCACTGCGACGTATATACGTAGGTCAGAACTACCCTCCCGTATATACGCTAAGCATCAGTACAAACAAGAATCAGAGTACGGAAGCAAATGGTGCATTATACATTCCAACACATATAGTACAATTACACAGTTATCATCAGAAGTGATCACAATATTACATGAATATCATATCACTAGCATGCGCAAATGCGAGAGTACAAAGGATATACATAGAAATGTACAAGTATGAACAGTATAAAAGTACTCACGAGTTTACAAAGGGAAAACTCGTGAGGCACAAAGGGGGTCTGGAAGGATGTAGCCCTGGATGGTCAGCTGGAGGTCCACGCTGCCGCTACGCCACTCTGATCAGTAAAGGGGGAAATCTACGCGCTCCGGGCTCCAGGACCTGGACATGAGAATCCAGGGGAGTCAGTGAAACTCCCCAGGCGAGTATGATACAATGCCAGGTGGCGAGCCGGGATGAACACAAGTGTCAAGTACAGAAGACCGGAGGGTTAGAACACAAATGAAGTATATATAAGAACGGATATAACGTAATAATCGTAAAACAGGAAATCCGAAGTAAAATTGATCACACGCAAAATTGATTGTATACGCTTAGGTTACGGTCCCATGAGACTAGTACATCGAAGGAATAATCCAAACAAGGAAACCCTCATATATATACCTTTTGTCTCATGCCACCGAATATCCAAGCGTATATAATCAGAGTTGCAATTCGTATGATAGTGACAGGAATACAGAATCAATAATGATCAGGGGTCCATAACACGTGTAACGGGAGTCATAACAGTAAAATATAACAGGAATCATCACAGGTACACATAACAGAAACTATAACAGGAAACATAACTGACATCTATTGTTATTATTACTCATCTGACCCATATATCTCGGTATGTGTCCAGGTGTGCACCCCCAAACACACATACATCCATATATAAGCGAGTCGAGGGTTGTTAACGGAAGCAGATGGAGAACTGACAGAGCTTCTTATAGTGGTTCACATACACCGGGGACCAGTTTGTTGGTCCATGGTTCCCACCACCTGGGACGGTTTGGAGGCCCAAAGTCCCCATATATGTACTCATGTGGGCCCTAAGTCCCACTATAGTCGTCCGCCATATATATATCACATATCCATCACTATAAGCAAGGTATCATTCCTTCCAGCATCATCACTTCCTCCCATACCCCATACAAGTTGTCCTTTTATGGCTTATAAACATAATTATCAGATTTCGGGAATGGACAATATCATAACAGGTATACATAACAGTAATCAGTACATAACAGTAATCAGGTGTTACATCCCCTTTATCGTGATAATTATAAGAATCGGTGTATCATGCTTGGTGTCAAGAGATAGCATGACAAGTGGTGATATGAATCAAGTAACCAGTCAAGTCAGGAGATAGATGATAGTCTGGGTAACTCATGGTACAACATACAGGTCCAGCCAAATAGTGGCATGTCAGGTAGTCAGATGATAACAGTTACCAAGGTGATATACATGTGTTAAAAGGAAACATGCAATTGACAAGTCTGAAGCAATGACAAGTCTGAAATAATAGCATGGCAATCATAGGAGAAACTCAGAAGTCAACGACCACGAAGGGTCGGCCACGCATAGCATGAAAACAGTAAAAGATATAAAGCATGAAATACAATACATGAAGACTAGAACGAGAATACTATCATAATCAATGAAATGGGAAGTAAGAGGGTAGCGAGTAAGAATACTCGCCCCAACCCAAATCACCAAACGCCGATATATATCCGGAATCCACTGAAGTTCGGGATGCGCCACAACCTGTGATATAAATATGTAGAGAGAAGAGGGAGAGAGAAGGAGAGAAGGTAAGATTATGTTTGTCAAGTGACAAGTCAAGTAATACTAATACATGATGTATGTCTAGAGGACAAGGTTCCTATTCAAGAAAGAAGTCAACTAAGACTAACAGCTAAAGTTAGTCGACTAGGGTCAAGGGGTAGTAGTCGACTAATAGAGGGGTTAGTCGACTAACAGTCTGGTATAGTCGACTAAAACTGTGCACCAGAGAGTTGGGTTTCATTTCAGGGAATAGTTAGTCGACTGGGGTAAAATAGGTAGTCGACTAACAGATACTCTAAGTCGACTAATAGTATGGTCAAGTCGACTAGTACTGAGATACAGAAAGTTGGGTTTGATTCAGGAGTCGACTAGAGAGAAGGGTTAGTCGACTAGGGGGTTCAAGTCGACTAGGGTCAAGGGTGTAGTCGACTAAGGGTCTCTAGTCGACTGGGAACTAAGGTAAGTCGACTAATACTGTGATTCCTAGAGTTGTGTTTCTCAGGACAGAACGGATTAGTCGACTAATGGCTAGGTCAA
The DNA here is from genome assembly GCA_038442645.1 of Agave tequilana. Taxonomy (NCBI): domain Eukaryota; kingdom Viridiplantae; phylum Streptophyta; class Magnoliopsida; order Asparagales; family Asparagaceae; genus Agave; species Agave tequilana. The sequence goes on along the minus strand of JAVJIF010002510.1, from coordinate 4,707 downwards.
GTCGACTAATCGTGGGGAAACAACAAACAGAACAGATTTCCTAGGGTTGTGTTTGATGGCTAAATAATCAAGGGTTTAAAGACATATGTGAACATGATATGAAAAATAAGTACACTAAGAATAAATCAAGCCTAAGTGATGAAGAACACTCACCAAAATTAGTACAAGTGATGGTGGTAGTGTTGGAACTTGATGTTGAAGAAGGTGGAACTTGATGGAGTTGTTGAAGTTGTTGGAGTTGTGATGGTTCCCATGGAGATGGAAGAGGAAGAGGATGAAGCTAAGTTGGAGAAGTGGTGGTGGTTGCCTTGGTGGAGATGAAGGAGATGGAGGTGGTGGAACGCTAGGGTTTGGCTTTTGGTGAAGAGAAATGAAAAGAAAGGGATTGAAATGAAAAGAAATGTATATATAGGATTTGGATTTTGTAAAGGGAGTTGCAATTAATAAATAAGAGGGTTTAATTGCAAAGTGGGGAGTGAGGTGTTTTCCTTGGCCAATAGGGGCTTGCCATGTGAGGGGGTGAGGTGGAGATGAAGATGGTGGAAGGTGGTGAGGTGGAGGATTGTGTGGTGGAGATTGGGGAAAATGTGTGGATGAAAATGGAAGCTTAGGGAGAAGAAAAGAATAAAGGAAAAGGAAAATGAAAAGAAATTATAATGAGAAAATATTTTCTTGGAATCAGAATGTGAAAATATTGGAAGGGCAGATACCCGGGATTGAGTCGCGGATGCGGAAGTCTTTCGGGAAAGTACCGGAATCGTCCGAAATTCAAGTATCTCGGAACGACCCGAAATAAAACATCAAAAATCCACAATATTATATTAAGAATAATAGTGAAATCCTTTTAAGAAATACTTTATAGTTTTAAAGATAAAAATCCTGGAATCAGTTACCTACCGACTCTGAAAGAATTTTCATAAAATCATAAAATCCTCAGAAAAAGTATTTAAGTAAGGAATGTGATTCTAAGAATTAAAGTCTAAAGGACCATCTAGAAATTCCTAGCTGTGTGTGAATTACAATTCCTGGAATCGGTCAGCGGCACTGGCCGACACCGGTTTTGAAGAGAAATTCATTTTAATTCAGGAAAAACTAGAAAATCATAGAAAATCTAATATATTGGAAAATAATATTTGAGACTGAAAACGGTCAAATCTGATTACCAGAATATCCAAATCGAGTATACTTTAGGATCGGGGCCCTCGGTTCAGACTAGGGCTGACTCCAAGACCACGAATCCAAATCCAAGACAAAAAAATCATATAAGGAATTCATAATACAGTATAAATACAGGAAACAAATCGAAAAAAATACGACTGAAAATCTGAATACGCAACTAAGTACGTATTCCGGGAACGGGGTATTACACAATGTGTACATCTATAAACTCTTCTATATTTAAATGCATAATGTGTGTGGGGCTTACGAACATGTGAATTGTGAGCATGAGTAGTTTTAACATGAGTGTTATGTGAAGTGTTGACATGATGAGTATGAGATTTTTAGCATGAGTTGTTTTATCATTCTTAGCATGTGGAGTGTGCTTCTTAGAAAACATTTCCTCTAATTTATTAGTATTAAAAGCACAATCTTTTAAAACATTTCAAAATCATTGATTTTAGCTTTAAACAGGATAATTCATTTTCATCAATTTTGAAAATTTAGCTTTACAAGCAACTTTATAAGCATCAAATTCTCTTTTAGTTGAAATAAGATTAGAAGAAATTTCTTCCTTTTCTTTTGAAAAAATTGCAAGTTGATTTTTAAGCATCTCAACTTCCTTTTTCAATTTTGAACACTCTACCTTTTTATCATCATAACTTTCGAAAGTTCAAAAAAGCATGATCTAACATTTCTCTACTTATTTCATTTTCAACATCAAGTGATTGAGATGTTACCTTGGGTGTGTTTGCCATGAAACACATATTTGCCGTGTCGACCTCATCTTCGGATTCACTTTCCGAACCCAAGTGCTTGTCTTTGTATACCTTCTTTTCAACCGGCCTCTTTTGCTTTAAGAAGGAGATCATCTTTTCTTGAAATCGGGGCAATCGACACCATGATGTGACCGGGTTTCTGAAAGTTGTAGCATATGATCCTTTTCTCCTCTTTCCCTTCCATTTTCTTCTATAATTAAGCTTATTCTTGCGGTATATTCTCTTTGCATTTCTTACAAAAAGAGATAGCTCTTCATCATCTTCTCATCTTCTTTATCATCGTAGTTGGAAGAGGAAGACCTGAAAGCTATGGACTTCTTCTTTTGAGGTACAGCTTCTTCTCCTACCTTCTTCTCCATCTCAGGAGTCTTAAGGTTCCAATAAGACTTATGAGATCCATCTCATCTTTATCATTCAACTCCTTAAGGTGGTAGCCTGATCTCCCATGAAGAAGGAAGAGCTCGAATCACTTTGCGCACTTTGGTCGTTGCTTATATCATCACCTAGAGAAGATAAAGAGCATTGGTAATCTTAGTAAACTTGGTAATCATAGTATCAATAGACTCATCTTCAATCATTTTAAAACTTTCATATTGGGAACGCAAGAGATCTATTTTGGCTCTCGTGACCTGTGATGTCCCCTCATGAGTGACCAATAAGTGTTTGCCAAATCTCATAGGCGATTTGCAGTGTAATAACCCGTGTAAGATCATCCTCATTCAAGGCGGTGAGAAGGGAATTTTGAGCCTTAAGATTAGCCTCATATTCCTTGGAGGTAAGTTCGGACTAAGTGTTCCTCACTATCGGTTAATAAAAGGTTTGGTTAAGGACTTAGCAACTAGACTACCTAGAGATTGAAGAAAAATAGTCATCCTAACTTTCCAAATGGGGAAGTTGAGTCCATCAAATTTGGGAGGGGTCTTAATGTTGTCGGCCATCTTTACTAGTTATGAATGAAAGTATGCAAATAGTGATTAGCAAATTTTAGGATCTCTCTAAGGATGTGAAGCCAAAACTAGAGTCCTTGCTCTGATACCAATTGAAATCACCTAGAGGGGGGTGAATAGGTGATAATGCTAATAATGCACAAATTTAAAAGTTATGATGCAACGATCACCCGAAACAAGACTAGAAGCCGAATACCCCGTGAGGGCTCTGAACCTTCCTCGTGATTCCTCTAGATAAGAGTTTGAGGTGCGCAATGCAATCTTGTTCTGTGAGTATTGATCGACAATATAGCAATGAATATGAAACAAGTAAATATTGCAATAAATATAAAGCAAGTAAATGAAGCAAGTAAACCAATCGCAAACACTGAGATTTTTCGAGGTCCGAGCACCCAGCTCTACGTCCCCGCCTTCACCCAGAAGGATTTCCGATCCACTAGAACTTCCACAAAGGATTACAACCACTAGGGAGTACCCAAACTCCTCAATCACACTCCTCTAGTCCAGAGGTAGTGGAGCCACAAATACAATAATCACTGGATGATCAAAAACAAACACAAATCTCTCTTGAAAACTTTCTTTACAAAAACCCTAGAGAATAATATATAAGATTGAAGCTCAAGATTTTGTAAGTGATATAAAAATAGAAGAGAGATTTTAAGAACCAAAAACTTTCAGAAAACTTTTGAAAATAATAGCCCAAAACTTAAAACAAAAGCTCTTTCTCAAGAAACTCAAAACTTTTGATCTTTGAATTTTTTGTTGTTATGTAAACCTCTACACTAATGACCCCTTTATATAGGATTTAGGAAGAGTAAACATAGAAAAGTTTTACCTGAATATAAGAGGAAGAAATTGACCCTCTAATACAGCTACCACGTTTTCATTTAAACTAAACACATTTTGAAAAACTGTTAAAAATCAGCCACCAGAAAATTAGCCATTACTGCCAATCTGGCAGATTGGTCAACTTTGAGCACATTTTTTAGGCTGTAAACGTCCGAATTAAGAATTAGGTATATGGGGAATAATTTGTAGATCTTTAAGTCTTCGTTTTAATGCAACTGAAATCAACTCAATATCATTTTTATTAAAACGTTATCAATAAAACACTGACAGGTGTCAAAACAGAAAACTGTAAGCTATTTCAGAACAAGAACAGAGTTTCAACTAAATATTTGACATCTTTAAAATTTGAATCTGAAAAAGATTATGAATAAGAAATTTATATCTGAAAGTTAGCTTTGAAATGCAAGTTAAATCATATTATTGAATATAAGAATAAAAAGTTATGATAACAACTATAAAAGGGTGTCAAGCAGATCAGCAGAACTAAAACTGGTTCAAATTCAAAACTCGATATATGTACTTGAAATCCAAAACCGGTTTAAACAAAAAAACCAAACGTATTGAATTTATGTGTGTGTATTTGAGCTTCAAACGTATATACTATTCTTTAACAAACTAAAAATATAAAAACTTTATAGGAAGGTGTCTCTGATGCGTTCCGAGCTAGAGCCTCCTCTCATATGAAAGAGTCCTCTTGCGCCATCAACCTTTCAATATGTTTAAGCGCCAATAACTTTGTAACATGTTTAAAGTCATCAAGACTTGTACAAAACCTGAAATTCATTCTAAAATCTTTATTAGTACCAAATAGCTTTTGTATGTTTTGTTATCATCAAAACTATATAATGGAGAGTGTAACCTTTTGGGCCAACAATATATACATAGAAACTTGTAATACCAACCACGGCTCTTGAAAGTCGCATTTTCTTCCCTTTTTGGCCATGTTCGGCTTATATAAGGCCTAGTTTTGACCA